>JAODAL010018580.1:0-74362 GCA_025379985.1 Phyllomedusa bahiana
TTTTGATCAATCCTAAAAAAGTGTATAATATACAATTGATTTACAACATGATATCAGACTTACATACATTTATAGCTTGAATGGTGCCAGAAACACACAAAAAAGGAAAAAAAATTGTTATATATCTAAAAAAGTGAATATAAGACAAAGTGCCAGTGAATCAAACGTAGTGCACCACAGTAAATCAAATACAATATGTATTTAATTCCATATCTGCACAAAAAACAAATAGTGTAAATCACGTGCTCCAAAATGACAAAAGCCACATAGATGAAGTAGATATATCATACGTAGACAATATAGACATGAAGTAAAACACATGACAGCCAGTTATCCGAGTGTAAAATGCCAGTTAGGATTCCCAACGCACATACATTTGGTAGCATCATATACGTTGTGACCCATAAATTAAAGTTAACATATTATTGATACTACAGGTTAGCACTGCAAAAATATATCCCAAAACACAATGGCAAAATTAAATGTTTTCCATTGTCAATATATCACATGTACTCCAAAATGGTTAAACCCTTAAAGATGTGACATAGTATGATGACACATCATTTTTTTTTTTTTTAATGTTTGCGTTTTAAAAGCCAAAACTTTTTTAAACAGTTTAAATTTTTTTTTTTTATATGTTACTGCATTGAACAACACTCTTATTTACTTCTGAGAGCTGTATGGAGGCTTAAAGGGAACCTGTCAGGTGGTTTGTCCCTTCTCTAAGCAAAAAATTGATAGAAGGAGGAAGCTGAGTCTGTGATATATATTTTATAGAAAGGAGTAGGATTTCTAAGTAAAAAGAGAGAAAATACTGACCGGATTCCTTAAGAGAGAATTTAAATTTCAAAATTTTGGGAATAATGAAACACTTCCCTTTAATAACCAAACTTTGCAGCATCCTTCAGGAATTTAAAATTAAAGCAATACATTTAAAAAAAAAACAAAACTTGTCAAAACATGTGACAAATGCACCTTTTTGTAACTGCGAAAATTACAGAGCTAAGTGTGTATTAATCTAATGGATTAGTGGCTGGGGATATAGTTAAGAAGCTGTATGTTAAACTTGTAGATCAAAGAATTTTGCTTCAAAAATGCATATTGAGAAATAATAACATGCTACTGAGTGTTTAACAGCGCCTGAACAAGCTTGTAATTTTTAGATGATTTACGAGGAATTTACTAACCCATTTGTGCTACTTTTCTTTCATATGTGAGTCATATTTGCGCAGATTTTTTTAAAAAAACTTTTTATTGTTTTCAGCTACTTGTCACTTTAAGAATTAAAGAAATGTGGGCAATGTTTAGCAGGAGGGTCTTATTCTACCAAAGGACCAAAGATTTCCCAAATAAGTTGCCAAAAAGAAAAGTTTTTTAACCCTTGCAATTCTCGGGCAAAAAAGACAAAAACCAAAATTTAAATTTGAAGCTTTCCCTTCCCTTTTAAGGGGCCAAATTTTTCACAACTGCTTTATTGCCGAGAAAATTGGGGGGGAAATTTCGCCCCGAAAAATTATGCCCGGGCTCCGTGAAAGTGGGGGCGGGGGGGGGGGGCACGAATCCCGCCATAAAAATTTTGGGTTTACCGTAAGTCGGCACGATTTTCAGCCATACTGCACCGCAAAAGGGGAAAAAACCCGGGCCAAAAAAATAACCCAAAGTGAACGAGGCCTAAATGTGGTGCTTTTTTACTTAAACCTTTTTTGGGGTTTAAAGGGGAGGCATCTGAACACTGTTTTAATATTTTTAAACCCCCTTTTTTTTTTTTAAAAGTTTCAAACCAGGTAAATTATCCCCCTTTTCTTTTTCTATATTAAAACAGGTATAAAACTTTTTTAATGCTTTCTTGCATTTTTTTTATTTTTTTCTGAAAATTTTGTAAGGCTTTATTTTTATGTCATTTTTGCATTAGGTTTTTTTTATACTGTGTGGGAAAATAGTAAAAAAATAAAAAGTCTTTAATTAATTTTTGTTAGCATAGAAAAAAAACCTTAGAAAATTTATTGAACCCTCTTTTGAAGCAACATAGTTGAATAGTTCCTGACTGAGCCCTTTACCCCCTATCGTGACAAAGCACCCCCTTTTCCCGGGTGAATTTTTTTTAAAACCCAAAATTTTCCATAAACATTAGCCCTTAATCTAAAATATTATATATCTATATTTTAAAATCAAAAAAAAAACAAAAAAAACTAAAACTTTTTTTTTTTGCAGGAGTTATAGTTAAAGGGGTTTTGCCACGAAGTAAAATTAATTGGGACCCCTTTGCAAATTAAAAAATTTAAAACTTTTTTACCATTTTCTTTAAATTTAAATTAAAACTTCTCTACCTTTTTTTTTTTAAACGCTCCCAAAAATTAATTCATATTGTACAACTAAACTACAGGGAAAAGGGACCTTTGACAAGAAGCTTCCCAGTTTGCTGCAAAATCTCAGAAATTAACCCCCTTCCCCGGGTAGCTACTGCCCCAGTCCCCTTTACAAGAAATTGGGAAGACAGCCCATAAAAGGCCCAAAGCCAAAAATAAAAAAACATCCATTAAATTAAAATCCAAAAATGTTAAAAAAGTCATGGCAGCATATAGGGAGGGAAACATTTTGCAAAGAAAAAACACCCCCGATCTTAAAAGGTCAAAGGGCCAGCTCTTGCCTTTTTAAAAATCACCCAAAAACACACTCCCCAAAAACTGAAAAGAGTATTCAACCCCCGGGTTGCGGGTCAACCCTACAAACTGCTCTGTACCCCTTTATTAATCAACACACACACGCAAAAGGGGGTGTTAAAATCCCGGGTGTTTCCCATACTACCCCTGTCCTTGTACCCTTATTAATCATACTCACTGCGGGACCCGAGTTTTCCCAATCCCAGGTGCTGTTATTCTACTCCTGTCCTTTGTACTCCTTATTAATCATACACACTCACTGCTGAGCGAGTGTTCAATCTCAGGTGCTGTCGTTCTCCTCTTGTCCATATGGTAACCCTATAATGCTGCAGTTGATAGCTTCCAAAACAATTTTAAAAACAGAGGAAGGGGGCCCCTTTTCATAACCTATTGGCTCCATTGTGATGTAATTACAGGATGCTGACGGCTTGTTATTGCAGCTGGCTGCCTAATGAAAAACCGGGAGGGCCCCCAGGGCTGCCCAAATTTTTTAAATTTAATTACACCCTGCCTAATAGGATACTTGTCACTGTAACACTAATAGGCATACTACACTAAAAAACAAAAAAGTTTTCATATGTTGCTGTAAAAATTAAATTTATCGGGAAGTGCATGGGACTAAAATAATAAGTTAAAAAAGGGACAAAACCCTTTTCCTATAACAAAACACTTTGATTAAAAAAAGCCTTTCTGGGGCCCATGCTGAATTTTAAAAACTCTTTCCGCAATTTGGGCAAACAGGGTTTCCAAGCCTTTCCCCCCAGAACCTGCAGTTTTGGGCCCTAAACAGTTTTTTTTTGCTCAAAGGGAATCAAACGTGTCTGACAAAATGCCAGGCAAGGGTTTTTCCCTGGCAATATGGACCCAAAACAAATTTAAAAATAAACAACTTTCAAAAAAAAAGTCCTTGAACCCTTTTTCCCTTAAAAAGGGACATACCAACAGGTTACACATGAGAGGAAGAACAAAGTTTACCCCCCACAGGTTAGCCTCACATACCGCATTCTTTTACAAAAATGCCACTGCAGCTTTGGAGCCAAAGTTCAGTGAAGATTCAGCATAAAAGGGGTAACAACAAAAAAAATGAAAAGAAAGTATGCCCTCATTTAAAACCAATTTTTTTAATGAAAAAAAAGGGATGAAAAAAACCCTGATTTTTAAAAAACCCTCTTAAAAGTAGGTAAACAACACACGAAGACGAAGAACACACAGCAAATCCCATAGTCTCATTATTTATTCAACAAGAATGAACCAAAATAAGAAAACATGTATAAAAAAGAAAGTACACCCCCATTAGCAGTCATAACTTGAAGTAAGTGTCTTCTTTATAGACTTTAAAAAAAATCTTCCCGACATTTTTCGACTGAAAATTTTTGGGCCCCTTCCTTTTTTCAAATTTTCTTTACATTTTGTTGATGCACAGATCCTTTAAGGTCCTACCACACCACTTCAATTGGGTTCAGCTCTGAAGCTTAACCAGGGTAATTTCAGCAAAAGTTTATTCTTTTTTTATTTTAGCCCTTCATTTGTAAAGCATAAAAAAAAAAAACAGGGGGTTTCCCGGGGCCCAAACATTGGCAAAAAACGATTTAAAAAAAATTAAAAATAGCGCTGAAAAACTCTTCTAAGGGGCTTTAACCAAAACCCTAAAATATATTTTCCTCCAAAAACAACGCGTTTCGTGGTGCATAATCCATTTCATCAGGTTATCAAGATGACCTATACGCTCTCTGACTAGACTCTACTAGCCATTCTGTTGTAGATTTGCTATTGTGCTTGGGATCATTTTCCTGTTGCATAATCCAGTTTTGGGTAAACTTTAATTTTTGTTGGAGAGTGGGCCTCACATTTGACTCTAGAATACTGTGTTATTTAGGGGAGTTCATGCTTGACTCAATGACTGCAAAGTACTCAGGTCCCATGGCTAAAAAAACAACAAAATCTTTACCCCTTCTTCACCACAGTCGACAGCAGGTGTAAGTTGTTTGTGCTAATATACTGTTTGGCCATAATGCACAGCACCATGTTTGGTGGAAGCCAGCCATCTCCAGTTTGGTTCTGTCTGTTTGAAGGACATTGTTCCAGAAGTCTTGTGGGTTGTTTCAATGCAACTTTGACAACTAAAAGGGGTTGTCTCGCCACGTTGTTTCATAGAGCCAAAAGCAGCTTTAGATTCATGCATCCTGTATCTTCCTTGTCAGGCTGTGAGTGGTTCTACAGCAGTGATTAGCATATCAGCTCTGCATTCCTGGCTTTTCTAATTGCCCTTACATGAGAGAAGGATAGCTTATCTTTAGTGCAGAGAGCTTCAGAACTCAAGGTAAACACTTAAAAGTAATTAGTTTCCTTTGTTTGTTAGAGGTGACACTGTGTTCTCAAGCTGCCAGCAGTCCTGTGTGCTGACTGTGGTGATGTCACTCACTGCTATCAGATAAGACAAATAGCAGAGAAGCAGGTGAGAAAAGATCGGTTACCCAGAGAAACCTGTGTGCATTCAGATCGGATGCAATCTGTTTTACCTCCTGACCAAAGAAAAATCTTGGGCCACATGTATGAACCTGTTTAGGTATAAAACTCACTTTTTTGCTCATAGGTTATTATGGGCAAAAGAGTGAGTTTTAAACCTAAACAGGTTCATGCATGTGGCCCTTAAAGAGAAATGTAGTTGGAAAAAAGTCTGAAATTACCTGTCCCTATATATTGAAAGCTCATCTTTGTAGTGATACAACTAGAGATGGGCGAATTTCTCAAAAATTCGGTTCGGTCACTTCGCCGAATTTCCCGACAAAAATAAATTCGGTCCGAATTACTTATCGCGTTAAAAACCAGCTATTTCCAGGCTGCACAGAGCCTGCAGGGTGCTGTAGAACGTTGTGCCATGCTTAAATATGCAGAGGGAGCTTGGTTTGGTCTTCATACAATGTTGTTTTTAGTATGACACACACATGACTGCCGCCGCTCTTAGAATCGCTTCACTATAAAATTCCCTGGGAACTTAAGAGGGCAAAACTGACTAAAAAACTGAAGCGGGAATGTTGCCTGATAAAGTCATGCCAGCGAAAGCTGGAAATAAACAAGCTGAGAGCTCAGGTGGCAACATTAGTGACAGATTGTGGAGGTGACGGCGGCAGCCAAAGCAGCATGAGGTCAGCCAGTGGCACAATAACATTCTGGAGGTGGCAAAAACAGGATTAGGCCACAGAGTGGCACAATGACACAGTGTGGAGGTTACCGAAGAAGCCAAGGCAGCAGCATGAAGTCAGACCGTCGCACAATGAAAGTCTGGAGGTGGCAATATCAGGAGTAGGCCACAGACTGGCACAATGAGACAGTGTGGAGGGCACGGCAGCAGCAGCATGAGGTCAGGCAGGGGCACAATGACATTCTGGAGGTGGCAAAAACAGGAGTAGGCCACAGAGTGGCAAAATGACACAGTGTGGAAGGCACGGCGGCAGCACATGAGGTCAGGCAGGGCACAATGACATTCTGGAGGTGGCAAAACCAGAAATTAGGCCACAGAGTGGCACAATGACAAGAGTGGAGGTGACGACAGCACAGCATGAGGCCCAAGAGAGTGGCACAATGACATCTGGAGGGGGCAAAAACAGGAGTAGGCCACAGAGTGGCACAATGACACAGTGTGGAGGTCAGGGCCCGGGCAGTAGCCTGAGGTCAGACAGTGGCACAATGACATTCTGGAGGTGGCAAACAGTAGTAGGCCACAGAGGGCACAATGACAGAGAGTGGAGGTGAGGGTGGCGCAGCATGAGGTCAGACAGGGGGCACAATGACATTCTGAGGGGCAAAAACTGGAGAAAGGCCACAGAGTGGCACAATGACAGAGAGTGGAGGTGACGCGGCAGGAGCAAAGCATGAGGTCGGAGAGTGGCACAATGCACAGTGTAGATTTCACGGCACCAGCAACAGCAGCATGAGGTCATAAAGTGGCACAATAAACAGAGTGGGAGGTGGGTGGCAAACCATTCCCTGGTAAAGATGGTTGGTGGCAGATGGAGAAACTGTCAGCAGATTGTGGGCATCAGGCGGGTGGGGGCATCAGAAAAAGGGGCTGAGGCAGGTAGTTTGAACCCAGACACATTACTCACAGAAAGGGTGAGGAGTCAAGGCTGATGTAGTCTGACGCCTAAGGCATTGGAGAGTGGAAAAATAGACAAAGGTCAGTCATTCCACATTTCCCGATGACAAGTGTGCTCTCCTCGGGGTAACGATGGCCCCCGCCGCATTGAACACCTGCTCTGATGCCACAATACTGGCCTGGCAGGACAGCTTCTCCACTGCAAACTCGGCATGTTGCGGCCACACATCCAGTTTGGCTGCCCAGTAGTCCAGTGGATCTTCTAACTGGGGTGGCAGAGTGCTGTCCAAGTAGGCCACCACCTGTTGGTTCAGGAACTGCTCCAGATACTGCTGCTGCTGGCGACTACCCTCCTCACTAGGTGGGTGAAGGAAGCTGCTCATCAGTGACTCCAGACTTAGGTTGCTGCTGATGAAGCTGTACTGCTCCTGCCCCCCCCCCACCTTCCTCCAGCAGCCGCGGCAGTAGTACGTGAGCGGTGATGAACTCCCCGGTCCGACCTGTCAGAGGAGGGACGATGCCGCACATAGGCAGTGGCCAACTGACTACGGAGGATTCCCTATAGTAATTTGAGTTGGGCCTCCCTCTCATAGCTGGGAAAAAGGCTCTCATTTTGGACCGGTAGCGAGGGTCCAATAGGTGGAAGCCAGAAGTCATCCCTCTGCCGGATGCTGACTATTCGGCTGTCACTAGCCAGGCAAATCAGCATGCTGCGGGCCATCTGCACAAGTGACTCCGAGGGGCTCACTGCCTCCATCTCTTCTGTATATACTGCCACGTGGGTTTTCGGGTCATCTGCCTCGTCTTCCTCATCTCCATCTACCTCCTCCACTGCTCCGCTCCTCCTTTCTTGTCACCTGGGTAGAAAATCCACTCATTTTCACTAGAAAATGCTTCTTTCCCCCCAATGTCCTCCTCCTCCTCCAGTTCAGTCCCCACCGGGCTCCCTGTGGCCCCGAGATGTAGTCGCCACATCTCCAGTCCCCTGCCCAACAGATTTTTTAGCAACTGTTCCAGGACATGAAGCAGTGAATGACGTTATTCATCCCGTAGTCCTGGCGATTTGAAAAAATAATTTTGCCTCCTCGAATGGCCTCAAAAAAAGGGCGGGTGTCACGCATGAGCTGCCATTTGCTGACATCAACGTTACACCAGGGGAGTACTCCTTCTGCCGGGATCATCAAAAAATCGTTAATGGCCTTTCTCTGTTCATACAGTCGGTCCAACATGAGCAGGCTGGAATTCCAACGGGTGGAAACATCGCATATCAGAGTGTGTTGGGGGGGGGCCATTCTGCCCGCTGCAATTCGAGAAGGGTGTTCCTGGCTTTGTAGGAATGGTTTGAATGCGTGCACAGTTTCCGGGCCATTTTAGAAATCTTCTGAAGATGGGTGGAAGACTTCAGGAACCTTTTCAAAAGCCAGATTTGAACACGTGCGCCATGCAGGGCGCATGGACCACCTCCTCAGTGCAGCGCGGACACCATGTTCCTCCCATTGTCCGTCACCATGGTTCCGATTTGCAGTTGGCGCGGAGAAAGCCTCACATCGATTTCTTGCTGCATGACGCGGAGCAGTTCCTCCCCTGTGTGACTTCATTCGCCGAGGCACGCCAGGTGTAGGCCTGCATGACACCGCTGTGCCCTACACATGTGGTCTGATGGAGCAGTACTTTGGAGGCTGAGATGGTGGTGGTGGTGAGGAGGAGGAGGCGGACATTGGCACAGGAGCCGCAGTTTTGACAACGTGGAGGAGAATGCGGCGTCTCCTGTCCAAGTTGTTGGTGTGCCTGGGCAGGAAGCACATTCACCCAATACAGAGGACATGTACTGGCCCTTACCGTAGTTACAGCTCCAGACGTCCGCCCTGCCGTGCACCCTGGAACAAACCGATAAGCTCAAGGACTGACCCACTTTCTGTTCTACATATTTATGAAGTGCTGGTAAATTGCCTTTTTGGAAAATAAATTACGGCTTGGTACCCTCCATCTCGGCTCGGCACAAGCCATTAGTTTCTCTGAAGGTGCAGAGTCCACCATTTGGAAAGGGAGGACTGCAGTACCAACAACTTTTGGGCAGGGGCACGGTCAGCTTCGGCACCTTTGGATGGTTGGACACATACTGTTATCTCTTTGCAATCGCCTCGCCGAACGACTGCTGGCGCCATGAGTACGAGGAGCAGACATCTGGACCGGGAATGATGTCAAAGAGAAACAGCCCTTCTGCAGGGGTGAGGAGCCTTGACTGGCTGCAATGGCATGCGTGCCACGGGCCGCTGCTGCGCGGCAAGATGGACCACCACATCTGAGCCACGTTCCTTCCCGGGCCACTGGAGGTGCGCTGCATGTTTTGACGCGGGGCCCTGATGCCAACTTTAGCTCCCGGCCCCTTCATTTTTTCTGCCCACAATTCTACATAACCCATATTCGCTCCTCCGGTTTTAAAGCAAAGAACTGCCACACCGCCGAGTACTGTTTTTTACCACAACGCCCGCACGATTGACTACACTCCCGCTGCCCTCACTAGCACCTGTGCTGCTATTTTCTTGGACCTGCGGCGGGTTTTCTACCCCTCCCCGCTTGGCTCCCGCCCTCACCTGCTGAAAACCCCTTTGGCTGACTCAGGCCACACAACCACTTGCTGGCTGCGCCCTCCTAGGGGCCAAGCTGACGCCCTCTTCCCTGACATGATAAAGCCCTTCCTCACCGGGCCCCCAAAGTGCGGTCGGCTACTAAATCCTATTTGTGTTTCATCATCACGCTTCCTCATCACCGTTTTGGTATGCAGAGGCGCCCCCTCACAACATGACCTCCCATGCCACCCCACATCTAACTTTGCCCCCTACGCAAGAACAGGGGAATTTGCCCATTTCTTCGCTCCAAAGTAGCTCGACTGCCCTCCTCAAATTGTTCATCCTCATTATATAATGGCGCGAGCCCAAACCACATAGTAGATTTCTGGCTAGGGAAACCGCAAGGGACAGAGGCGGTTTTAGGACAGGGGAGGGGTGCTGACCCACACCCAGGGCCCGCCCAAATAAGGGTTTTGGGCTGATGTTCCCACCCACTCTTGGGGTGGGGTTTTTCATGTCATCTGAAGGAAGTGGGTGAAACCAGTCAACCAATCAAGAACCCTTGGGTTGCTATCAGTACACGGGGTGCTAATACAGCGGCAGTTTTGGCCTCACCGATGACCCCTGTGCGACGTCCCCCCTTGCTGTCTGCACCTGGCCTGCCCAGGAAGTTTTTTTTCCCTGCCCCTCGCAGGTGAAAGCCTCCAAAATCTCGTCTGACATACGTTTGTTTTAAAAAAGTACAAAACTGTTTGATAAGAAATTTTGTAATAAAATACAAAACCCCTGTATTGACCCAAATGAACCCAGTAACAAGCTTGGGGGAACCCTTGGATATAAATTGCACCCACAAATGGGCAGGAAAAATTTACTTGTATGTGCTTTTAAAAAACCTGTGTATTTTACTGAATAAAAAGCACAAACAGGGTTTAAATTAAACCCTTTGGATAAAAAATTTTTTCTTTCTACAAAAGTTTCTTTTACTGAGTACAACTGCGAAAAATAATTTGTTAAAACCCTTGATTAAATTTCGCAAAAGAATTGAGCAGCCAAAAACACCAGCTTTTTTAGCGTGTTTACAATGGCGTGTATTTACCCCTACACAACAAGAGGAAAAAATTTTAATTAACCTTCGCTTGTAATTATCTACAGGAAAAATTTTTTTTGGGGGTGAAATAAACGTTTCTTTTAGTCCCCACAGCACAGAAAACATTAAAAAACCCCCGATGAAATTGCGGGAAAGAATTGAGTAACCAAAAACTTTCAGCTTTGAGCGGGTTTCAAAGGCGGTATTTTACCTACACAACAAAAGGAAAACTTGTAATTTAAACCTTTGCTTTGTGAAATATCTACAGAAAAAAATGTCTTTTTTGCCGGTGAAAAGACGGGTTTTTTTTTGGCACCACAACAGAAAAAACGCTTAATTAAACCCCTGGATGTAAATTGGTAAAAAAATTGAGACCAAAAATTACCAGTTTGTACTGTTACAAGGCGTGTATTTTACACTACACAAAAAGGGGAAAAATTTTAATTAACCTTCCCCCTTGTGAATTAGCACAGGAAAAATATTTTTTTTGGGGTGAAAAAAAAAGGTTTTTTTTTTTTGTCACCACAGCAGCAGAACAACGCTTAATTAACCCTTGGGTGTAAAATTTCTCAAAGTGTTTGAGCAGCCAAAAATGAAGGGGTATTTGTTTGTAAAAACCTGTTTTTTTAAATGAATAAAAAAAAACAGAACAGGCTTAGATCACCCTTAAATATTCAATGGCTGTGAGCAATAGCTTTAAAATGTATATGCAGCTGCACTGGACACACACGGGACTTCAGATCCAATCCCCCCAAAAAAATCAGAAATAGAACTTTAAAGAGAAGCAGTCTCTGATACAAACGAGACCCCCAAAAAACAAAAAACGCTGTATAAAAATGAGTTTTTTAGTACACCATATAAACACCCGGGCAGCACCTTCCCTGATCAGTAGAGTGAGAGGATGTGACCCCAGCGTCGCCCCGGACTTATATAGGCTTTGACGTCACAAAAATCCCCGGCTCTGATTGGCTTCATCTCTCACATGTCATGCGGGTATCCCTTTTCCCCCCAAGTTCTTTGCCCCATTTAACCCATTCTCGCAGCCATTTTAAAATAAAAAGCACACTTCGTTCACCCGAAGTACCCCAAATTTCGACTTCGTCAGAACTGAAGTTTTCCTGAAATTCTAAACGAATTCCACTTCGTTAGAATTAATTCGCCCATCTCTAGATACAACCTTTTTATGCTATGCTGTCATATTTTTTCATAAAGAAGAGGATTTCTCCCAGACTGTTCCAAACAAGCTTTACTTGTTCAGGCTTTTTTTCTAATTGTAGTGTCATCAAATTGAACTTTTAACATGGTAACTACAGCCTGTGGAGTCTGAAATGTAGCCCTTGAGTTTTTTGCTATTTCTGTGAGCATGGCATGGTCTGACCTTGAGGTTTGTTTGCTGAGACATTCACTCCTGGGAAGATTCTCAAGTGTCTT
The DNA here is from genome assembly GCA_025379985.1 of Phyllomedusa bahiana. NCBI lineage: Eukaryota > Metazoa > Chordata > Amphibia > Anura > Hylidae > Phyllomedusa > Phyllomedusa bahiana. The sequence goes on from JAODAL010018580.1 coordinate 11,845, forward strand.
TTCTACTTGTGAATAATCTTTCTCACTGTAGAATACTAGGGGGTTTTTAAATTTTTTGAAAAAAAGGCCCTAAAGTTTCTTAAAATTGAAGGGGGAGCAAAAATTTTTTTTCTCTAAAATCATTCGTGATTTCTTCCTTTCCCTGGGATCATTTAACACTGCCTGTAAAACTCCAGACCAGAAATTTCTAAAAAAAATTTTGCTTTTTTGGAGGAGTCACAAATTTCCCGATTACGTTTAAACAAAGGCATTTTTATCACCAGGGATCTGACTAGAAACTGTACCCCTTTAAATTTTTCATAAACTGTTGCATTTTGTTCTTCTTTTCATTTAATTTAAAAAAAAACCAAAGGGGTAATTTGTGTTGGTTTGGGTTTCCTTTAAAAAGGGTTTCAATTTTTCTTAATTTTTTAAAAAATTTTTTTAAAGGGGAAAATTTTTGGGGTTTTTTCCTATATGTAAAAACCCATAAAATTTTAAAAGGGGGTTTATTTTTTTTTTTGCTTATTTAAATTTTAAGGGACTAGAAACTTTCAGTTTTTTTTTCCAAAATGTGTTGTATTTGAAACCCCTAAATACAAACTTTAAATTTTAAAGAAATGGAAAAATTAATTTTAAAAACAAATTGCAAAAAATGTATTAAAAAAGGGTTTAAAGGATTTTTTAATTCCCTTAAGTTGTTTCACAGAGCCCGCTCCCTTTAGGGAAAACCAAACTTCAGGGCCCCCCAACTTCCTGGTTAGAAATTTTGGACCCGTTCTTTCAGTAGTGGTGTTAAAAGGCAGCCCATGCTGTTAATCAGCTGACCTGTTTAGGGGAAAATTTTGGGAATGAAAAGGGGTTTTTAACAGCGGCAAAGGCTTTTTAAAAGGTCTAAAAAGGGGGTACCCTTTTCTCAGTAAAAAACATAAAGAAACTCCTGTGCTGTCTGATAAAATAAAGCAGGAAGTGACATCATCATCCTTTCCCGATGACGGCTGTTAGGGCAAAAAGAGGTGAAAAGGGGGGGGTTTTTTGTAGAAAAAAACAGGGGTTAAGAAAATGTTAGTTTTGGAAAAGGGAAAATTTAAAACAAAAAAGGAATGTAAATTTTTGGGGGCCCTTTTTTTTTTTGAAAAGATTTTAAAAAAAAAGCACCATTAAACCCCAAAAGGGCCCCAAACACTGCAAGGTGATGGAGCATCTAGCATTGGACAGAAATAACTTTTTGGCAAATTGTTGCAGACAAAATAATTGTCCATGGAACAGAAAGAAGAACAATATACAACATTTAAAAAAGTAAATCTATGTTCCACTCTACTCCACTGCTAATTCGATAAATCAATCTAAGTTGACGAACACCACCACCACCTATTAAAACGTGCCTCTCCCTCTAGAGGGGAATATCCATGGGTAAACATTAATAAGCTGTAGAGCCTTTCTACTAAGCAGCTATTTAAAAGATTATCACACATGGAGACATGGTCCAATGATCCATTTAGAGCTTCAATGTGGCACCAAGATGTATGTCAGAAAATTTTGATAAGATCTTAGATCTCCTCCCTTTTTGTGCAAGAATAAAATACCTATTAAAAAAGTGCTTGGTTAAAAGCTCCTGAAAGTAATGGCTCTCATAGCAAAAGTCATATACGTCTTGCCACCGTCACTGTACAAACTTGACTAGATCAATTTTAATGCACTCAGGATCATTCATTTCGCTTTCTTGCATTCTGCATATCTACAACATGATACATTTTTTTTTACAGTGTAGAATCTTAACTTTCAACTTCATGCTTGACTAATAGAAAGAAAAGTGGAAAAAGATGTTACAATATGTCTTTAACTTATTCACTCCATGCCTAGAAGACTTGGTGTTGTCCTCAAAAATCATGGAGTTCATACAAAATACTAGATATAGTAGTTTTTGATTACACAGTAGTTACATAGTTCGCAAGGCTGAAAAAAAACCGACGTCCATCAAGTTCAGCCTATTGTGCTATAGTGTTGATCCAGAGGAAGGCAAAATCCCCCTTGAGGTAGAAGCCAATTTTCCAAATTTTAGGAAAAAAAATTCCTTCCTGACTCCAATCTGGCAATCAAAATAAATCCCTGGATCAACCACCCTTTGTGGGGTGCATATATTTTTTGGATCAACTAATTTTAGTATTCCGGAAGATATTGTAATTTAAAGTTATATTATTACCCTAACTTTAATGTTATGAGGTAAAAAAAAGGGTTTTATGCAACCCTTTAGTCTTGTTTAAAATGTTTTGTTTTTTCAGTTAGGGGGGAAAAGGATTTAAATCCCTTTTTTTACAAAAGGAATTTTCAGTGGATATTTATGGGAAAATTTACCCTTTAAAGAAAAAGGAGCCTTCTGTCATGTACTTGAATCCTTATGTTCAAGGCATTGGTTATTTTTCCACCCCTTTTGGATTTTTTTCTAAATCTAGCCCCCCTTTAACAACCAAAAGGGCATAAAAAGACCCGTCTTTTGCTTATCTCAAAGCCACCCCAACCAAAAATAACTGTAAGATTTTTGGAGGGGGGATCCACTGGAACCCCCGCAGGCGATGGCCTCACCCCTTTTTAGGGGGTGGAATCTAATGGGAACCCCCCTTTTCACCGGGGCCCGCCCGCAAAAACGGGATGGTCTTCTGTGGCGGGTGGCCACCCGGTCACTTTCCACTGGGGGGCTTGCCTACGGTGGGGCCAAGGGTGCCCAGGTACAGGAACGGCAGGGGAGGCTGTAGTCGAGGAAAAGACAGAAGGGCAGGACAAAGGGGGGGGGGGGGCTCTGGTTCCCTGGGGCGGGTAAAAACAAGCAGGTGGTTTTCGGGGAGGCGGAAGGGGTTTTAGGGGCGGGGACGTAGCAAAAGGGGGCGGTACAAAGGGAAGGGAATACTGGAAAAACTCGGAACACCCTTTTACCCAAAGGGGGATGAACCCCCAAGGATTTCCCGGGGAGGGCGGCAGGAAGTGACCGGGGCTTAAAAATTTGGGCAGTGCCCCCGGGAATGGAACCAAAAAACCGGGACTGCCCCCTTTAAAAATTTAAATTTCCGGCGCGCGCCCCCCCCCTAGGGGCGGAGGTACGTGCCCGGGGCCCGGGAAACAGGCCCTGAGCAGGAAACGCGGGGGGGTAAGTGCATGCCCGGGGGAGACGGGGAGGGCGAGCGGACCCCCAACCCTTTACATGCGGGACGGGGCCCCCCCCCCCCGCCCCCCCCCCCCCCTCAGTTTCAGGGGACGGGCGCGCCCTTTCGACCGGGGCAGTGGTCGCAAGGGGGGTCCGTGCAGTACCCCCCCTCCCCCCTTTGGGCCCCCCCCCTTACTGGATGGAGGGAAATTTCCCCCCGGGTGGACTGCGGTTCAGGTTTTTCTCCTCCCGGGTCCCAGGACCTCTCTTCAGGACCCAAACCCCCCCCAGGGCCAACCCAAAAAAGTATCGGGTTTCCCCTTGGGTTTTTCTTTATGACCAGAAACTCCTTGACCTCGGAAAAAAAAATTTGGGGCGTAGGGCCCCAGACGGAGGAGGGGCGGCTTTCGGGAAAAATGGGTTAAGGACCAGAGGTTTCAATAAGGAGGGCATGAAAGCGTTTGGAAAATTTTCCCTCGGGGGGGAGCCGGAGTTTGTATGACCCGGGTTGATTGGTGATGACCTCAAAGGGTCCCAGGAAAACGGGGTTCCCCGTTTGTGGGGGGACCATCTTTAACGGAAAATCAGCGAAAAGGGACACCCTTTTTCCCCGGGGAAAAGAACCCGGGGGAGGGATTCTTTCTCTTTGGGCCGTTGGACCCTTTATGCGCCCCGGGAGGCGCGGGAAACCCGGAAAAAACGGGTCTGGGACCAGATGGCCTTCATTTTCTTGGAAACCCGTGGTTTCCCCCGGGCCGGGAACCCGGAAAGGGGGTTGCCAGAGGGGAGGGGGGCGGGGGTGCAAAACCATACACGATGTAGAAGGGGGAGGCCCCCGCGGGACTCGGGGCCTCAAGGGAAATTTTAGGGGGGAACTCCCCCCCAAAGGCAGTAAATTGGCCCAATCATCTTGGCGTTCCGAGGACAAAATTTTCGAAGGAGAAACCCAAAGGAATTGGTTGGAAACCCCTTTTCCCCGGCCCCTTGTCTGTGGATTTGGGAAACCGGGAAAAAGAAGTCGAGCTTCATTTAAGTTTGGGTTTCACAGAACCGCCAAAACCTTGGGAGGGCAAATTGAATCCCCCCGGTTTCCGGGGACCCAAAATTTTCTGGGGGGAGGGCCCTGGAGCAGGAACACATGGAATTTAAGAAAACTTTGGGTTGCCGGGGGGGGATTTGGGGGGCCCTGGGCAACGGGAGAAGTGCGCCATTTGGGAAAAGGGGATCAGTAATCCCCCCAGATAATGGTGTTGCCAGACGACGGAGGGAAGGGGGTTATAAAAATCCATCGAAATTTGGTCCCGGGTTGGTTTGGGGAAGGGAAAGTGGGCTGAAAATAGGCCTGCCCGGGTTGTGATGTGGCGTCTTGTTCCGGGGACCCGGGTCGCAAGGGGCGCAACGGGAAATCCCCGATAACCTTCCCAGCTCTGGCCCCCCAATAGGAAAAAGGGTTTTCAAGGTGGAAAGGGTTTTCGGCGGGGAAAGGCCAGCCCCCAATAAGCCTTTTTTCCCCCTTTTTAAGTTTCGGGTTTTCGGGAGAGGGAACCCCAATAAGTCCTTCCCGGAGGGGCCCCTTTCCGGGGGGTCCACCCGGAAACAGCCGGGGATGAGTGTTTTTGGGGGGGGTGATGTGTTCAGGGAGGTTCTTCACCCACCACGTCGGAAAAACCCCGGGGGGGCCCTCAGCTTCCCATTCTTCTCGGTGGCCTGAAATGGTCTGAAAATCGAAAACCCGGGGGAGAAGAAACGACCCCCTGGCCTGGCGAGGGTTTTAAACGCTGGAAACGGGCTGCAGATATTGGAGGTTTTTGTGGTCCAAGTAGTTAGAATGGGGGAAAAAAGGGGAACCATCAACAGGGGAAAGCCCCTCCTCCAGGGCCAATTTTATGGCCAGTAGCTTTCCCCGGGCGCCAAAACGTGTAATTCCTTTTCGGCTTTAAGAAGGCTTTGGGGGGAAGAAGGCCCCCAAAGAAAACAGTCTTCCCGTAGGCCCCTTTTTTTTGTAAGGGGCTGCTCCCGCCCCCACAGACGAAGGGATCCCACTTCCAGAGTGAAAGGGGTTTCCGGGGGGTCTGGCGGCAAAAATAGAAGCCCTGCGAAGGCGGGGAAATTTTTAGCTTCACCAAACCTCCTCGGGCCCCGAAAGGCCAACTGCGTGGATTGGCTTTGTCCTTTGGGGAGAAACCACTATCGGGGCCACTCAGCGGGAGAGAAGTGCGGGATGAATTGGGCGAACGTAAAATTTAGGGAAACCCAAAAATTGCTTGGGTTGCCCCGCAAACCCCACTGGGCGGTTTGGGAAATTTCAATCGGCAGACAGTTTAGCAGGGTCCCCTCCGTAGGCCTTTGGTTTTAGAGTTTACATTTCCCCAAAAAAGGGGGGGCTAAAATCTGATGGGGGAGGCCCCTTACCCAGCTTGGCATTCAGGTGGGGTTTTCCCGGAGACGTCTTTTGTACTTGACGGAAATGGCTGCGGTGGGTCTTGAGGTCAGGGGGGAAAACCAGTATGTCAAACGAGGTAGCTAAACCCGAGGAGAGGGAAGGTCCCTGAAGGGCGTCAAAAACACGAGCTTCTGAAAGGGGCGGCTGGCGCATTTCGAGCCGAAGGGCCCTCCCCCAGGTACTGTAGTGCACATCCCCTTGGTTTTTTGAAGGGCCCCTTTTCCCTTTCCTCGCCTCTTGCGGATTTGGACCCCAAATTTTAGGCCCTTTCCCAAAACCAACTTGGAGAAAATTTTTGGCGCCTTGCAGGCGAATAAAAAGTTCCGTGAACAGCGGCAAGGGGGTAACCCGGGTTTTTTTTCCTTTATTTGTTCAAGCCCCGGTTTGTTTAATGCGGGCCGGGAAAAGGGACCGGGCCTTTTCTTTTAAAGGGAAAAAGAACCCCCGCGCCAGCGGGGGAAAAGGCTTCCGGTGAAAACCCTTTTTTGGGGTTTTTCCCCGGAAGTACTCCGACTTTGGGTTGGGTCTCAGGAAAAGAAAGAGGGTAGACCCCCGGCCACGGGGAGGACTGGTACCCGGCAAAAAAATCCCCATGGCAAACGTATGGCGAAAGCGGGGGAAGACTCTCGGCTTGTCTCTCGGAGAAACACATCGGATTTCTCCAGATATTGGGCGGCCCCGCCCCCGGGGGGCGGCTCCTGAAGGGTTTAAGCGGGAAAAAGCCCGGGAAACACCGGGCGAGGGGGGCCACAAAAAAGCCCCCGACATTGGGGCCCCAACGAAAACACCTCCCAGTAGGACCAGTCCAGGATAGGAGAGTGGAGCCGTAGCCATGGGAGTCCCCAGGGGGATCGCCGACGAGGAGCGAAAGGGAAAAACATAGAAGGGGGGAAATTTCCCCCTTATTGCAGTTTTCCCCCTTTGGGGGGACAGTTTGGGTTTTGGGGACGAAAATTTTATGGTGTCGCCCAAGCAGCCCCCCCGCTGATGATGAGGGGTGAAAAGCCCGGGTTTCTTCAAAACGTTCCCCCTGGAAGCCCTTACCCCCCTCAATAAAAGGCTGGTGGATGAAAGTTCCCCGGGTGAGCCCGGGTCAGAAAAAGCCGGAACCTGGAATTTTGATTCCAAGACTTTACACGACCTGGACAGGCATCCCAAAAGGCGTGGGGGGAGGAGGAGGTTTGGCCAAATAGGAATGCCTCTTTCCCCCAGATCCCCCAAAAGGGGCAGGGAGTTTTTCCCCCAAACCCTTTGGGGGGTTGGGACGTCCTCCGAAAATGCTCTGGGCTGCCAAACCCTAGAGACAAAAAACCCAGTTGGGCGCCGCTGGGACAATTCCCTTGCTCAAAAAGAGGGGAGCCCGATCAAACTGCATGGGCCCCCATCGGTGGGTGTGGGAGGCCCCGTGGCGGGGGCCCCGGGGGCCCCTGGAAAAAACCCGGTGCCAGGCCGGGGGGGAAACCGGCGAGGGTTTGGGCCCCGAGGCGGGTTTTTTGCCCGGGGGGCCCCCTCCTCCCCCTTCAATGAAGCGGTTTTTCGATGGGGGGGTCGCCAAAACCCGGGTCAAGTCGCTTTAAGGGGGGGACGGGGGGGTCCTTAAAAGGCCCAAAAGACGTTTTTTTAACCGCTTGAAAAGTCCCTTCTGAAGTTTTGCAAATAGGGGCGGCCCGTTCCATGTCATTTTAGAGGGCCCGCGTACGGGGAATTGCACCGCGTAGTCCTTTCCCACAGGAAAGGTTTTCCCGGGCGTAAATTTGGAGGGGCCGTTCTCAGGGTGGAGGCACGGGCTGGTTCCTCGAAGACGTTGCGGAAAATCAAATTTAGGGGAAAGAAATGTAGAAATCCCCATTTACCAGATTTATCTCTGTCCCATAGGGGGGGTAGCCCTTTCAAGGGCCTTCCCGGAGAGGGGCTGCCACCCAAAGCCCCCCTTTTGCCCCGTTCGGACAGGAAAACGGGGGGTCATCGCTCCCGTGCATAGAGCATTGGGGTTTTTTTAAAACCCCCCTGCATAAATTTCCCGGATCCCGCGAAATTTTGGGGTTGGGGAGGTGACAGCCGAAGGGTTTGGGTCCCCGGGGAATCACCCGGGAACCGCCTTTTAGGGCCAAAGGGGCAAATGGGGGGGATGGCGGTGGCTTTCTGTGGACGGGGGACGAGCTGCTGCCACCAAGGGGAGAGTTGCTCGAGTGTGCGTTGGGTGTGCAATTTGTTGTGATTGTTGACCACTTTTCGTTGGGGATTTCTGGAAAAAATTTGGGGAAGGGGTCCTTGGCGGGATCCCCGGGGCCCCGGGTCCTACTGTAAGGTTTTTGGGGGTGGATCCAATGGACCCCGCAGGCGAAAGGCGTAAGCCCCTTAAACAAGGGGGGAAAAGGTCGGGGATTTTTCGCCATAATTTTTGGGGGGGTTTTTTTTAGGGGGGGGCAAAAAAGGGGGGAAAAAAAAAGGTCCGGCGAAAAAAAAAAAAGGGTGGGCCACCAGGTCACTAAAACCCCTTTGGGGGGGGTTTTCCTGCGGTGGTGGGCCCAAAGGGGGCGGGGTACAGGGAACGGCAGGGAGGGGTCGTTGTTTTGAGGGGACAGGAAGGTCAGGACAGGCGGGCTTGGTTCGTGGCGGTGGGCAAGCAGGGTGGGGGGGGCAGGCGGCAAAGGGTTTTTCCGGGAGAAGGGGGGAAATAGCAGGGGGGTGGGGACCCCAGGAAGGCAATTTTTGGAAACACTCAGGAACACTTTACCATGGGTATGAACACCAAGGATCCGGCGGGGCCCGGGGGGGAAGTGACCGGAAAAAAATGGGAGTGCCCCGGGAAAAGAACCCAAATTTCCTGCCCCTTTAAAAATTTAAATTGCCGGCGCCGGGGCCCGCCCCTTGGGGGGAGCTACGCGCCGGGACCCGGAAGCAACCCCCCGGGAGGAGCGTGGCCGGGTAAGTGCATGCCCGGGGGGGATGGGGAGGCGGGGCGGACCCGGGAACCCGAAATGCGGGACGGGGCTCCGCTCAGTGCAGGGGCACGGGGGGGCCTTTCGCCCGGGGGGCAGTGGTCGCAGGGGGGTGGGGGCAATAACATTAAACACCACATATAAAGAACAAAAGGAATACCCATATTACCATGTGACAAAATAGCAATAGCAAAAACCCAAAAAACCAAAAAACCAGCAAAGTCAAGGGTTTATCTATAAAAAATTTGGCGTTTCTGCAAGGAAAATTTTTTTCCCAAAAAATTGTTGAATAAATTTCTTGAATATTTTTTCCCCTGGGTTAAAAGAACCCAGAGATATCTTTTAGATCAGTATTGGATCTTTAGATGGGGAAAAACCAAAGTTTTTTTTATGTTTCTGGATCATAAGAATTCTTTCCCACAATTTAACGGGTTTTAAAAAAAATAAAACAAAGATCTCGAAATCTGAGAATATAACCTCTGTCTACAAGTAGTTTGATCTGTAAAAAAATTACAGAAGCGCAAAATCACTATTTTATGGCAGTGTTTGGGTGCTAAATACTAGGCAAAATAGGCAGTGTACCTCTCAACTTGATACGTTTGGTATATAGCATGAACACTGACTATTTGTGGATTTGAATAATTTTTGCCACAACTGTTCCTACAGATACAAATTATATTATAGATACTTTGAAATTTGTATGCTAACTTTAAATTTCATAGTACATTTTCATAAAGCATAACATCGTAAAATATTTGACATTTTGGGCCTAAGTGGACGTCAAGTGGTGCATGGACAACTTCTTGAATTCTTGAAAAAGACGGTGGTTACCAAAATATGCAGCTGAATGTGTGACAATTAAAGATGGGCGAATCGATTCTAACGAGGTGGAATTCGTTTAGAATTTCAGGAAAACTTCGATTCTGAACCAAGTCGAAGTTTGGGGTGATTCGCGGGAACGAAGCATGTTTTTAATTGATAAAATGGCTGCGAGCACATGGCGTTACATGGGGCAAAGAAGTCTGGGAGGAAGAAAGATGTAGCCTAAATGACATGTGCAGAGATGAAGGCAATCAGAGACTGGCGGGATTCTGTAACGTCACCCCACTATATAAGTCCGGGCACGACGCTGGCAGTTCACACTGCTCTCACTGTGCTGTGTAGGGAAGCTGCTGCTGATATCTCATACTAAAGAACTAACTTTTAAACAGCGATTTTTGGGGTGGTGTCACAGCTTGTCTCAGAGAAGCTTCTCTTACGTTCTAATTTTGATTTTGGGGGTATTGGAATTTAAGTCCAGTGGGGCGTCCCCAAATTTAGCTGCATATACATTTTAATGCTATCGCTCAGTTCTTGAGCACATTGAATATCCAAGGGTTATCTAAGCCTGTTCCTGTTGTATTCAGTTAAATAAACAGCGTTTTTACAATCCAAATACCACTTAATTTTGGTTGCTCATTTCTTTTTCGCAATTTAGATCCAGGGGTTAATTAAGCATTGTTCTGCTCTTATGGTCACTAAAAGAAACTGAGTTTTTCAACGGCAAAGAAATTTTTTTGCCTGTAGCAAAAATTCCTATCCGAAGGTTAATTACAAAGTTTTTCTTTTTGGTTGTGCCCCGAAAAATACACCCGTTTTAACCCTACAAAGCTGGTAATTTTTGGAAGGCATTTTTTTCCCCAAAATTTTACACCCCAAGGGGTTTAAACTAAGAAATTTTTTGCTTTTTGTACTCAGTAAAAAAAAAGTTGTTTTTCAACCCCAAAAAAAAAAAATTTTGGCCCTTAGAAATTCATATCCAAAGGGTTTAAATTTAAAGGGTTTTTTTCTGTTGTGCACTCCCAAAAATAACCCGTTTTAAACACGCACAAACCGGAAATTTTTTGGCACACATTCTTTTGCGCAATTTACATCCAAGGGTTAATTAAGTATTTTTTTGCATTTGTACCCCAGAAAAATGAAAGGGTTGTTTTTTCAACGCCAAAGAAAAAATTTTGGGTAGCCAAAAAATTTTTCCCCCCGGTTTAAAAATTTTTTTTTTTTTTTTTAAAGAAAAAAAAAAAAAAAAATTTTTTTTTTGGGAAAAAAAATTTTTTTTTTTTAAAAAGGGGGGTTTTTTTTTTAAAAAATTTTTTTTTTATTTAAATTTTTTTTCAAAAAATTTTTTTTTCAAAATTTTTAAAAAAAAAAGGGGGGGGGGGGCCCCCCCCGGGGGGGGGCCCCCCCAAAAAACCCCCCCAAAAAGGGGGGGGCAGGGGGGGGGAAAACCCCCCGGGGGCCGGGGGGAAAAAAAAAAAATTTTTTTTTTTTTTTCCCCCCCCTTTTTAAACCCCAACCCCCGGGGCCGGGGAAAAACCCCCGGGGGAGGGGGGCCCCCCCCCCCCCCCAAAACCCCCCCCCCTTGGGTTTTGGGGGTTTTTTTTTAAAACCCCCCAAAAAAAAAAAAAAAACCCCCAAAAAAAGGGGGGGCCCCCCCCCCTGCCCAAAACGGAAAGGGGTTTTGGGGGGGGGAAGGGGGTTTTTGGGGGGGCCCCTTTAAAAAGGGGGTTTTAGGGGGCCCGGGAAAAAACCCCAAAAAAATTTTTTTCCCCCCCCTTTTCCCCCCCCCGCCCCCCCCCGGGGGGGGCCCCCCCCAAAACCCCCCCCCCCCCCCCCTTCCCCCCCCCCCCCCCCCCCCCCCCCCCCCCCCCCCCCCCCCCCCCCCCCCCCCCCCCCACCCCCCCCCCCCCCCCCCCCCCCCCCCCCCCACCCCCCCCCCCCCCCCCCCCCCCCCCCCCCCCCCCCGGGGCCCCCCCCCCCCCCCTTTCCCACCCCCCCCCCCCCCAAACCCCCCCCCCCCCCCGCCCCCCCCCCCCACCCCCCCCCCCCCCCCCCCCCTTTTCCCCCCCCCCCTCACCCCCCCCCCCCCCCCCCCCCCCCCCCCCCCCCCCTTTTCCCGCCCCCCCCCCCGGGGGCCCCCCCCCCCCCCCCACCCCCCCCCCCCCCCCCGTTCCCCCCCCCCCCCCCCCACCCCCCTTTCCCCCCCCCCCCCCCCCACCCCCCCCCCCCCCTTTTTTCCCCCCCCCCCCCCACCCCCAACAACCCCCCCCCCCCCCCCCCCAAACCCCCCGGGGTTTTTTTAAAACCCCCCCCCCCCCCCCCCCAAATTTAAAAAAGGGGGGGGCCCCGGGGGGGGTTTTTTTGGGGGAAAGGGGGGGTTTTTGTTAACGGGGGGTTTAATTTTTTCCCCCGGGGGGGGGGGCCCCCCCCCCGGGGGGGAAAAAAGGGGCCCCCCCGGGGGAAAAAGGCCCCCCCCGGGCCCCTCCCCCCCCAAAAAAAGGGGGCCCCGGGTTTTTCCCGGGGGGGCATTTTTTTTTTTTTTTGGGGGGGAAAAAAGCGGCCGGGGGGAGAAAACCCCTTAAAGGGCCAAAAAAGGGCGCACAGGGGCTCAGCGAGGCAGGGGCGGTGTAGTCACTCAGTGGGGGGGTTTTGGCGGTAAAAATCAGTTACTCGGCGGTGTGGCTTTTTTTGCTAAGGCATGGAGGACCGAATTTGGGTATAGTAAAATCTTGGCAAAAGTGAAGCGGCCAGGGAGCTAACTTGGCCCCCGGGCCCCTCGTAAACACATGCGCGTCACCATTGGTGGCCGGGGAAAAAAGTGGCTAGATTGGTGGTCCATGCTGCCACGCGCCCCCCAAATGGCACGCATGCACTGACCAGTAAAGGCCCACCACCTCTGCAAAAGGAAGCTGTTTCTCTTTGCATCACCCCCGGCAGACGCCCCCTGCCCCTGGCTACTAGGCGCCGCAGTCGTTAAACGGGGCGATTGCAAAGAGACAACAGTTGCGCCCAACCACCTAAGGTGCGAAGCTGACCGTGCCCCTGTCCAAGTTGTTGGTCGCAGTCCCCCCCTTTTTCCAAAAAGGGGACTCTGCACCATTCAGGAATTAATGGCCTGTGCCAAGCCGAGGTGGAGAGTTCCAACCCGTAATTTCTTTTCCAAAAAGCAGTCCCACCCTTCACAAATAGAAAAACAGAAGGTGGGCCAGCCCTTGAGCTTATGGTTTTTCCAAAGGGAGGGCAGCACGGCGTTTGGAGCTGTAATACGGTCAGGGCCAGTACAGCCCTTTTACGGCCCACTGGGTGAATTGCTCCTGCCCAGCCACACCAACAACTTGGACAGAGACCCGCTTCCCCTCCCGTTGAAAAACTGCTGCTCCTGCGCCACTGTCCGCCTCCCCCTCCACCACCCCACCATAACTCAGCCTCCAAAGTACTGTCCATCAACCCGTGTGTAGGGACAGCGGGTCACGCTTTTTTACCTGGCTTCCCCGACAAAAAAGTCACCCCAGGGGAGGAATGCTCCGCGTCATGCAGCAAGAAATCGAGTGTGGTTCTCCGTGCCCAACTGCAAATCAAAACCCTGGTGACGGCAATGGGAGGAAAAATGGTGTCCGCGCTGCCCGAGGAGGGATGGTCCCGCACCCTGCATGGTGCCTGTTCAACTGGTTGTGAAAAAGGGTTTCCCGAAGTCTTCCACCGATCTTCAAAGATTCTAAAATGGCCCGGGAAATGTGCTCACTTCATCCATTCCCACAAAACCAGGAACCCCAAATCCTCAGTTGCACCAGAACGGGGTCCCCCCAAAACACCTTTATGCGATGTTTCACCCCTGGGAATTTCCCGCCCACAATGTTGGACCGACTGTATGAACAGAGAAAAAGGCCCTTAACGATTTTTTCATGATCCAGGCGGAAGGGTATCCCCTGTTAAATTTGAGTAAACCTTGGGGTCATGCTGACACCCGCCCTTTTCTGATGCCCTTCGAGGGGGCCACGTTATTTGTCAGTCGCCAGGACTACGGGATGAATAATGTCATTCCACTGCTTCATGTCCTGGAACAGATGCTGAAAAATCTGTCTGTGCAGGGGACTGGAGTCGTGGCGGCTACATCTCGCGGCCACATGAGTCCGGTGTGGACTGAACTGGAGGAGGAGCAGGAGGAAGAGGAGGACATTGGAGCAGAAGCATTGTCTTGTGAAATGAGTGGATTTTCTACTCAGGTGACAGGAGAGGAGGAGCAGGAGCAGCTGGAGGAGGTAGATGGAGATGAGGAAGACGAGGAAGATGACCCGCAAGCACCGTGGCAGTATACAGTGGAGATGGAGGCAGGGAGTCCCTCTGAGTCACTTGTGCAGATGGCCCACAGCATGCTGATTTGCCTGGCTAGTGACAGCCGAATAATTACCATCCGGCAGAGGGATGACTTCTGGCTCGCCACCCTATTGGAACCTCGCTACCGGTCCAAAATGGGAGCCTTTTTCCCAGCTGCTGAGAGGGAGGACAAACTTAAATACTATAGAGAAATCCTCCATAGTCGTCCCTCCTCTGACAGGTCTGACCCGGGGGAGGGGGGGGGTGAGAGTAGTACCAGCTCCATGAGCAGCAACCTAAGTCTGGAGTCACTGATGAGCAGCTTTCTTCACCCGCCTAGTGAGGAGGGCACTCGCCAGCAGCAGCAGCAGCAGGACCTTGAGCAGACCCTGAACCAGCAGGTTGTGGCCTACTTGGACAGCACTCCGCCCTCCCAGTTAGAAGATCCACTGGACTACTGGGCAGCCAAACTGGATGTGTGGCCGCAACTTGCCGAGTTTGCAGTGGAGAAGCTGTCCTGCCCGGCCAGTAGTGTGGCATCAGAGCGGGTGTTCAGTGCGGTGGGGGCCATCGTTACCCCAAGAAGAACCCGCTTGTCCACGGGAAATGTGGAACGACTGACCTTTGAATCAGGCGTGGATCGGCCAGGATTTCCACACACCAATGCCTTAGGCGTCAGTTTACATCAGCCATGACGTCTCACCAAAACTTTGAGATATGAGTCTGGTTTCAAACTACCTGCCACAGCCTATTCTGATGCCGCCACATCTGCTGACACATCTGCTGATGCCGCCACCCGCCTGATGCCACACATCTGCTGACAGTTTCTCCATCTGCCTACCACCATCTTACCAGGGACTGGTAATTTCCACCCACCTCCACACTCTGTCATTGGCCACTCTGTGGCCTACTCCTGTTTTTTTTCCACCCCCAGAAAAGTCATTTTGCCACTGTCTGACCTCTGCTGCGCTGTGGCTGCTGCCGTGACCTAACACTCTGTCATTGTACCACTCTGTGGGCCCACTCCTGTTTTTGCCACCTCCAGAGTGTTTATTGTGCCACTGTCTGACCTCATGCTGCTGCTGTGACTGCTGCTGTGGCTGCTGCCAAGACCTACACACTCTGTCATTGTGCCACTGTCTGACCTCATGCTGCTGCTGTGGCTGCTGCCGTGACCTACACACTGTGTCATTTGCCACTCTGTGGCCTACTCCTGTTTTTGCCACCTCCAGAATGTCGTTGTGCCACTGTCTGACCTCATGCTGCTATGGCTGCTGCCGTGGCCTACACACTGTGTCATTGTGCCACTCTGTTGCCTACTCCTGTTTTTGCCACCTGCAGAATGTCATTGTGCCACTCTCTGACCTCATGCTGCTGTGGCTGCTGCCGTGACCTCCACACTCTGTCATTGTGCCACTCTGTGGCCTACTCCTGTTTTTTCCACCTCCATAATGTAATTGTGCCACTCTCTGACCTCATGCTGCTGTGGCTGCAGCCATCACCTCCACACTCTGTCACTGATGTTGCCACTTGAGCCCTCAGCTTGTTTTTTTCCAGCTGGTGCTGGCCCAAAGGGTTTTTTTTCACTTCAAAATTCCCCCCTTTCCAAAATTTTTTTTTTTTTGGGCCCGGTTTTTTTTTCCCCTTTAAATCCCAAGGGGGAATTTTTTTTAGGGGAAAAACCAAAATTTTTAAGTGGGGGCGGCCCGTCCCCCTAAAGTGGGGTCAAAAAACTAAAAAAAACAACATTTTTTTATGAAAACCCAAACCAAACCCCTCTTTCATAATTTTTAAGCTGGGCCCCCAAAAGTTTTTTTTACAGCAAACCCCACCCCCTTTTGGGGAGCCTGGTTTTTGCTGTTTTTTTTTTCGCGATTTTGTCCCAAAAAAATAAATTTTGAAAAAACCCAAAACAAAAATTTTTTTTCCCCGGAAAAAAAAATTCCCCCCCAAGTCCCCGCCGAAACCCCAATTTTTTTTTAGAAAATTTTTGGCCCCCCTTTCTAGTGACCCAATTTTTTTGTGACCCAATTGCAAAGTAAGGGCCAAAACAAAGGGGGAAAAATCCCTTTGGGGTTTTTTTAAAAATTTTTAAAAAATGTTTTTTTAAAATCAGAGCTTTAAAAAGGGGCAAATGGGGTTTTTTTTTTTTACTGAAAGGTAATTAAAAAAAATTTTTTTTTATTTGGGGAAAAACCCCATTGGAAAAAAAAAAACAAATTTTTCCCCGACATTCCCAAAATGGCGGAAAAGGGGGCAAAAGGGTGGGGGGTTTTATTGGGGGGGCCCCCGGGGTAGGGCAATTTTAAAAAAAGGAAAATGTTACGTTACCCCAGGGAATCCCCCCCTTTTTAATTTTAAAATTCCCCCCAAACCTTTTTTAAAAACATTTAAATTTTTTTTTTTTATCAAAAAAATTTTACTTTTTTAAAACCCCCTTTTTTTGGTTTTTTGTTTTTGGGGTTTTTTCCCCTTTTTTCCCCATTTTTTTTGGGATTTTTAAAAGTTTTTGGGGATTTTTTTTGGGAAAAAAAATTAAAAACCCAAAAAAAAATAAACTATTTAATAATTTTTAAAAGTTAAAAAATTTTTTTTGTTTTTGCCAAAAATTTTTTTCCCGTAAAATTCCTTTCAAAGTGGAAAATGGAATTTTTCTCCCGATTTTAAAAACCCGTTTTTTTCCTTTAAATTTAAAAAATTAAAAAATCTTTAATTTTTTTAAATTTGGAATTTTCCCCCTACAAAAAATGCCCCCGGTAAAAATAAAAAAATTTTTTTTTAAAAAACTTTTTCCCCCTTTATTCCCCGTTAAAAAAAAAAAAAGTCCCCTCCCCCTGTTTTTTTTTGCCCCATTAAAAAAAATTAAAATGTTTAACCCAAAACCGTTTTTTTTTTCATAAAATTTAAAACCCCCCTTTGGGAAACCCTAAAGCCCATACTACAAAGGGAAAAATGGGAAAGGATGAAAATGGAAGTTTTTTTCCAAAAAAACATACATACAAAGGTTTTTTTAAAAAGTTTAAATTACAGCCTTTAAAAAATTTTATTTCAAAAAAAACTGAAAATTCCCAAAAAATTTTTTTGGGGTTTTGGAAATTTTTTTTCCCCATCCCCTTAAAAAAGGCCCCCTTGGTTTTTTAATTTGCAACCAAATCATCTAAGCAAATAAAAGGGAAAGGGGAAACCCGAATTTTGGAAAAAAAAAAAAATCAGGCACAATACACCTTTTTTTAAAAAAATTTAATTTTTTTTTTCCCAAATGAAATTTTTAAAAAAATAAAAAAAAAAAACAATTTGTTTTTTAAAACAAAAAATAAAAACCTAAAAAAAAAAAGTTCTAGCTAATTGGGGGAAAATGCCCCCAAAAATTTAAAACCCCAAAATTTTTTAAAAAAAAAATTTCCCTTCTGTTAAAAAAGTATTAAAAAAAGTTAAAAAAAATAAAAAAAAGTTTGCATTTTCCCCCTCCAAAAATAAAAAATCCATTAAAAACAAGAAAAAAAAAACCTTTTCCCCAAAAAATGGGGGCAAAATTTTAAATTTTTTTTTCCCAAAAATTAAAAAAAATTTTTCCCCCCCCTTTTAAAAAAAAAGTCCCAAAAGGAAAAAATTTTGGGAAAAATGTCAAAAGGGTTTTTTTAAACCCCTTGGGGGCACCCGTTTTTTAAAAAAGGGAAAACTCCCGAAAAAAAGGCCCCCCCGTAAAAAAAACCCCTTCATTAAATAAAAATTCCAAAATTTGGGGTTTTTTCTTTTTTTTTTTGAATTTTAACCCTCAATAGACAAATGGGGGTAAACCCGCAAAAAGAAATTTTTCTAATTTTTTTTAAAAACCTTTTTTGCCCCCCAAAATAAAAGATTTTAAATTTTTAAAGGTTTTTTTAAAAACCATGGGTCCCCCAAAACAATTTTTTTTTAAAAAATTTTAAATTTTAATAAAAAACCCCCCTCCCTTTTTTTTCTTCAGTTTTTTCCCCCCGAAAATTTCCCCGGTTACAGCAAATTAAACCCCCCCATTTTTGGATTTTTTTTTTTTCAAGGGGTTTTCAGGGCCAAAATTGGCCCCGGCCCAAAAAAAGTTAAAATTTTTTTTTGGGGTTTTTTTTGCTGAAAAAATTTTTTTTTATGTTTTTTTTTTTGGGGCCTTGTTTTAAAACTTAAAAAGTGGGTTTTTTCATTTACTAAAAGGGGTATTCTTAAAAAAATAAAAAAAATCCCCAAACCCTTTTTTTAACAAATAAAAATTTTAAAACAAAGATTTTTTTTTTTTACAAGTATTTTTTTAATTAATTGTTCCGTTTGTTTCTTTTTCTCTTTTTGTTTTTATGATAATCTTGGCAATTATTGGTAAATAGTAACAACCGAGGATTTTAAAAAACAACATATCACATATATGCACATGAAGCGGTTTTTATAAAAAAAACACATAGGATTGCAGTATTTTCTTCACCCCCGCTTCCCCAAAAAACTTTTTTAAAAACGAAAACAAAAAATCTTGTCCCCCCTAAAAAATGATAACCAATAAAAAAATGTCAAATCTCCTGCAAAAAACAAGCCTATCACAAACTCCTAAACGAAAATAAAAAAGTTTGGCTTTGGGGGGTATGTAAAAAATGTGTTTTTTAATAAAAGGGGGTTTTTTTTTTTTTGTTAAAAAGCGTAGAACATAAAATATACCCCTTGGGTATCGCTGTAATTGTATCAATCTGATGAGTAAAGCTAGCCTGTCACTTATACCGCATGGAGACTGTTGTAAAAAATAAAAATAAGAAAACACTACCAGGATTGCCGTATTTTGGTTATCCTGACTCTCAAAAACCTTGAGATCAAAGCGTCCTTTGATCTCCATAATGGTACTAATGAAAAGGGTTACTTATCCTGCAAAAACAAGCCCTTAATCAGCTCCATATAAGAAAAAAAAAAAAATATAGCTATGAAACTACGACAACATAAAAACACAATTTGCCAGTGCTATGCAATTAACAATTACATATAAAAATCTTTTCCTTTTTAGTTGTGATAATAAAAGAAAAAACTGCGGTGGCAGGGCAAAGTTATTCAGTTCTTTTTGTCGTGCTTTTTGCATGTAGTCTCTTTTTTAACTAGTAGCTAATAACAAAATAATCATGCTATTGTTCTCTGGAATGGCCTAGATAAAGATTAGACCCTACTGACAGGGCAATTGCAAGAGCAATATATGAAAGAATAATATGTTATTTTTTTTCTGTGCTGGAGAGGTTTCCAGCTTTCTTAACACTTATCGGCTCCTGCTGACAACATTTAAACCTTTCAGAGAGACAAACCAGGTAGTCATGTACATAGATTAACTTTAAAAAAAAATTATGAATAAAACAACTACCCAACAAAACAAAGAAATATAATAAAACTATATAATAAAAACTTATCAATATTGCTTGTCAATCTGTGAAAAAAATGTTTTTCATGGTCATGTACCTTTTAATGCATGTCTGTGAGGGATGTCATACAGTGATGCTTATCCACATTTTTGTGTTCTGACAGTTTTTACCAAATAATGCATGTAGGTTTTTTTTTTTTGCAGTTTATTGCAATCCCTCCCCCTTCCCACTTTTTTTTCTCCAGCCCAACACGTGTGTGTTGTTTTTTTCTGCCATTTTCCCACATCGCAAATCATGTGATTCAAATAGGATTAATGACTCCCATGGATCACATCATTTGTGGAAATGCAGCGGTAAAAAATGTGAATGTGCAAAGAAAGCTTAACAGATACATTTTCGGATATACCTTTTTTAAATAACATAGACTACAATGCTATTAAATGCTTTGCCATAAACTACAGTATACAGGCCAGACAGAAAGCAAAAGAATCCTCTGTCTGATGAAAGAATCCACATGAAGTTATTCAGTAAGTTTGTAAAAATAGAGAAAATACTCAGTGTGAAATCAAGCTTACAGGAAAAGCCCCTGAGTACAAGTATGTCAATTATCTCTTTTCTAGAAGAAAGAAAATGGACTTTTTAGTTTAAACTAAAGATTGATATGACTGTCAAAGACACAGCAATGTCTAACTCGGAGCAAATTTTCTATTATGTAAGACAAAGTTATGTAACTTAGTACTCGTGAAGGAGCGGTTTGCTGCAGCACTGCAGAATAGCATGGAAAAAAAAGTTTAAAACTAAAGCACAAGAGAGAGTGTGCGAACTTGTGAGTGCGTTTTCCGTCTAAAGTGTGTTTTTGGCTTAAGTGTGGGGATTTAAGATTGAGGGACTTTAGATTTGGAGAATTTAGAAGGGAAAGTATTGTACTGAATTTTCTGTTTCTGGAGGGAGGGGTTGTAGTTATAGGTAATAAGGACAGGATTAAAAAAATTAAAACAAAAAAAAGTCTAAATTGCATGCTGATCAATGCCAGGAGTCTCACCAACAAAATAAATGAACTAGAATTATTTATTTAGAATTAAAAAAATATGACATAGTTGGGATAACTGAGACATGGCTAGATGAGACATTTGACTTGGCAGTTTACTTACAGTGTTACAGTTTATTTAGAAGATATAATAAAAACAGGAAAGGAAGAGATGTATGTCTTTTTATATAAAATTCTGTCTGAGGCCAACACTGTGGGAAAATATAGATACAGGAAATTTACATGTGGAGTTATTATGGGTAGATATACAAGTGGGTAATAACAATAATAAAATTATATCAGAGTTCTGCTATAGGCCACTAAATATAACAGAAGGTACTGTACTCCTCAGGCAAATAGGTGAGGTGGCTAATCACAATGAGGTTGTTATTATAGGCGACTTCAACTACCCAGACATAAACTGGGAAAGTGAAACCTGTGACTCATAAAAAAAACAGGTTTTTGTCAATAACTAAAGATAATTTCCTTTCCCAACTGGTGAAGAAGCAGACTAGAGAGAAGGTCCTTCTGGACTCAACCCCTTCCCGACATGGGACGTATTGGTACGTCCTAGCAGGAAGTGCCTTCCCACAAATGGACATAATGGTACGTCCTGCAGATCGTGCTGGCTCACAAGCAGGGCCCCCATGATTGCAACATGAGACCAGCAGTATATTACCGCTGGCCTCATGCTGCATCAGCCCTGGCTGGAGAGCGCTCCGCCCACGGGTGATTAACCCTTAGCTGTTGTGATCTATCATGATCACTGCAGCTAAGGCACAGACAGAAGGAGGGAGCTCTTTCTGCTTACTATCGATGCAGCAGTGTTGCCAGTGCCGCTGCTGTGTTCGCATCTGACAGTCCGGATGCTTCACTAAAGCATCCAGGCTGTCTGTGATGTCACAATGCCCCACAATGGATTGTGGGCTTTGTCGGCATTTTGAGTGACAGTTGTCATAGAGACCAGTACAGAGCAGTTAGTTCTATTGTATCAGTAATCTGAGGATCACAGATACAAGTCACCAAAAAAAGATCAAAAATAAATAAAGTAATCATATTTGGTATTGCCGCGTGCGTAACAATCTACCCTATACATCTGTCATGTTAATTAACCCACATGGTGAATATCATTGCAAAAAAATAACAGAATTGTGATTTTTGTTCATCCCACAGCACATAAAATGGACTGAAAAGCAATCAAAAATTCATATAAACGCCACAGTGGTACCAATTACAACGACAGTTCATCTCACAAAAAAACCCATCTCCACCTCTGTATATGAAAAAGTAAAAAAGTTATGGCTATCATAAGACATCGATGAATAAATATTGTTTTACACAATAAAAACGCTTTTTTTTAAAACACTTCAACACAAAAAAACTAAATAAATTGGTAACTATATAAAAAAATATAAATTGGATAACTAACTTGTCATGTATATTGCACGGCGAGCCCTGTTAAAAGTAAAATGAAAAAACACTACTAGGGTTGCCGTATTTTCTTCACCTTGCCTTCCAAAAACCAATCGAAAAACCTTGTCCTCTCAAAAAGGATACCAACAAAAACGTCAACTCATCCAGCAGTAAACAAGCAATGCAAAAACGTGTTTTCCTTTTTGAATAAAAGTGTTTTTATTTTATAAAAGCAGTAAAACATAAAAAAATACAAATTCGGTATCACTGTAATCGTATTCACCTGCTGAGTAAATCTTGCATGTAATTTTAACTGCTGTAAAAAATGCTGTAAAAAAATAAAAAACACTACCAGGGTTACTGTATTTTGTTCAAAACGCCTCACAAAAACCTTAATAAAAGATGATCAAAAGTGTTTAAAAATAAAAAGATATAATAAATGAGAGTTCTTTAAAAACATTTTAACTGTGAGAGATACATACCTTATAGAAATAAAATGATTATAAACAGGACAAAAACAATGTGTATCAACAGAAATGTAAAAGAGTCAATAAATAAGAAAACAAATCGTTTAAGCTACTTAAATGGGAGGGCAGTGAAGAGGCACTTAAAAGCTATAAGGGAAAAAAAAAATAAAAATTAAAATAAGTAAAAAAAAAAAAAAGGGGGGGGAGAAAAAAAAAGGCAGATTGGGCCAAAGACAGTAAACTAACCCCAAAAAATTGTTTTTAACAAATTAAATAGTAAAAGATTAAATTGAAAATTTGGCCTTTAAAAAAGGGTTTTGGGAGGGGTATTGTAGAGGGTGATGAGGAGAAAGCAAACTTTTTTTAAAACTTTTTTTTTCTCTATCGAAAATTTTTAACGGGGGAAATCTTTCAGTTTATTTTGGCAAAGGGATGGGGGAAACTCCATGGTTAACCAAGAAGAATGAAAAAAAATCTACCTTAGAAGTTAAAAAAAACAAATCACAAGGTACTATGGTAACCCCCGTGCCCAAAGGGAGTTGAAACGGTGAGCGGTTAAAACGGGAGGGGACCCACGGGGACCACTCCCCCGGGTTCCCCTCTGGGGGGGGGCTTTTCTAATGGCCGCGGGCCCATTTTCACAGAGTTTTTTTGATGGTAAGGCTGGCTGACCCCAAAACACCCACCAGGTGCACCTCAGAGCAGCCCCCCCCCAAAAGGGGAAAGCGACCAGACCCCCAGAAGGCCAAGGCGGGCCCCCCCAACAGGATAAGGGAACAAGATAAACAGACTAGGATAGATTGTGAAAGGTAAAACAGACAAGGACGGGAATTTTAAACAATGCCAAGCAAAAAAGGGTAAAAGGGAAAAGGAAAGGGACCAAAACATAACAGACGGGCCAAGACCACGAACATGAAAAAAAAGACCACAAGACTTAATTGGGGACTCAGCAAAAAACCAAAAGGCAAGCACAGGCAGCAAAACAAGGAAAGGAAAAACAGGAAAACAAGGAGACCAAGCTAAAACCGGGCGGGGGAACAAGCATGACCAGGGCAAAACCACAGACAGAGAACGGGGGCAAGGAACTCCCAGACAGGGGAAACGGGGACAAGCAAAAAAAAAACTAGGACTCGGCAGGAACAAAGGCATAAACATGGCAAAAAACTCACAGACAAAAATCAGCAGCCCAAAGGGAAAAAACAACATGGAACAACCCCAAAATAGAGGATTCCCAAGGACACAAACAAAAAGCGTGGCCACCCGCCAACTAACAAACAAGAAGACAATACCACAACAACAGACTAAAACCAAAAGACAACAAACACAACAAGGATCGGGCAGGGGAAAGGTTGAAAGGACGGGCTTAAAAAACCCACAGGTAGGGGGGTTTTGGCAGGGGAAGCCAAACCCCCCTGCACACTGTGGGAACAAATTTGTCCCCGCCGCCCTCTAAGACACAAGAATCAGGGCAGCAGCCAAGTTTGGAGGAGCAGCAGGGCCAGCAGGGGAAAAGCCCCCACGGCCCCCACGCGGCAAGCGGGGCGTCAGGAACGCACATGGCGACAGAAAAGGGCTGCAGCGAAGGACAGGACGCGGCACGGACCCCGTGACAGTACCCCCCCCTTAACCCCCCCCTCCTCCTCCTCCAATCAACAAAAGGAAATCCCAATATATGCCCCTGGGACCGGGAAAATTCCGGGGCCAACCAAAACCAAACTAACATAAAGGCGGCTGCATAGCCATAAAATATACGGGAATACCTAGGAAAATGGAGGTGCAAAGGAGGACAAAAACAGAGGCACTAGGCAGAAGACCCATGTAACTAAGGGCAAAACGAAAACGCTCTGGCGGTGGAACATGTAGCTAGGCAAACGACCGCTCTGGGCGGGGACCAATGTATGTTAGGCAATGGGACGCTCTGGCTGGACCATGAGCTAAGGCAAACGACGCTTGGGAGGGATCACGAGCTAGGCAACGCAACGGGTGCAGATGAACCTCGGCCAACCATGAGAGTACGGGCACGGGTGCAGAACGCTTCTGGTAAACCCATGACCAGCCGGGCCACGGATGCAGAATGCTCTGGGCGATCCATGAGCCAGAGCGGGTCACTGGTGCAGATGCCTCCTGGGCAAACCATGAGCCAGCGGCACGGGTGCCAGACGCTCTGGGCAGAACTATGAGCCAACAGGGGCACAGGTGCAGATGCTTCTGGGCGAACCATGAAGCCAGAGGGCACGGGTTGGACAGAAAGCTACAGATGGACAACCATGAGCCACAACTGGGCCACAGGTTCAGACGCTCTGGGGAACCATGAGCAGAGCACGGGTGCAGAAACGCTCTGGCGCGAACCATGAGCCAACAGCTGCGGCACGGGTCAGACGACTCGGGCGAACCAAGAGCCAGCGGGCAGGGCTGCCAGACGCCATGGGCGAACCATGAGCTAGGACACGCTGGAACGCTACTGGCGGGACCATGATGCAGCTAACGGCACGGATGCAGAACGCTCTGGAAAAAACCATGAGGCCACGGGCACATGGGTGCGAACCGCATCATGGGCGAAACCGCAACTAACCAGCGGGCCACGGTGCAGATGCTCTGGGCGAAACCATGGTAGACAGCGGGCACGGGTGCAACGCTCACCTGGGCGAACCATGAGGGCCGCGGAGCACAAGGTCAGCACACCCTGGGCGACCATGAGCCAGCGGGCACGGTCAGACGCACTGAGCGACCCATGAGCAGCGGCACGGGTGCAGACGCTCTGGCGAACCATGAGCCAGCGGTGCAGACAGAACGCTACTGGGCGTGAAACCATAGCCAAGCGGCCCCCCAGATGCAGACACGGGAAATCCATGAAGCTAGGGGCACGGAGCGTTGCTCTGGGGGCGAACCCAAAGAAGCCCAGCGGCACGGGTGCCAGACGCTCTGGCGAACCATGAGGACAGCGGTGCAGACAGCGCTCTGGGCGAACCATGAGCCAGCGGGTGAGAGGCAACAGACGCTCTGGGACGAACCATGAGCAGCAGTGCAAACAGACGCTCTGGGGGGAACCATGAGCCAACGGTCACATGGATACTGACATCTGGGCGACCATGAGCCAGTGGCAGACAGACGCTCTGGGCGATCACGAGCTGGCAATGAGCCACGGTGCAGACAGACCTCTGGGCGAACCATGAGCCAGCGGTGGCAGACGGGGCAACGCTCTGGGCGAATCAGGAGCCACAGGTGCAGACAGACGCTCTGGGCGAACCATGAGCCAGCGGTACAGGGGCATACTGACCTCTGGCGAACCATGAGCCAGCGGTGCATGACAGACGCTCTGGGCGATACCAATGAGCCAGCGGTGGCAGACAGACGCTCTGGGCGAACCATTAACCACAGGTGCATACAGACCCTGGGCGAACCATGAGCCAACGGTACAGGGTACTGACACTCTGGCGAACCATGAGCCAGCGGTGAAAGGGACAGACGCTCTGGGCGTACCATGAGCCAGAGGGTGCAGAAAACGCTCTGGGCGAAACAATGAGCCAGCGGGCACGGGTGACAGACGGTCTGGGCGAACCATGAGCTAGGCAAAACGGACGCTCTGGGCGTGGAACCATGAGCTAGCTAACGGCACGGATGCAGACGCTCTGGAAAAACCATGAGCCAGCGGGCATGGGTGCAGACACTCTGGGCGAACCATGAGCCAGCGGGCACGGGTGCAGACACTCTGGGCGAACCATGAGCCAGATAGCGGGCACGGGTGCAGACGCTCTTGGCGAACCATGAGCCAGCGGGCACGGGTGCAGACGCTCTGGGCGAACCATGAGCCAGTGGGCACGGATGCAGATGCTCTGGGCGAACCATGAGCCAGCGGCCACGGGTGCAGACGCTCTGGGCGAACCATGAGCCAGCGGTGCAGACAGACGCTCTGGGCGAACCATGAGCCAGCGGGCACAGATGCAGACACTCTGGGCGAACCATGAGCTAGCGGGCACGGGTGCAGATGCTCTGTGCGAACCATGAGCCAGCGGTCAGGGTCTCAGACTCTCTGGGCGAACCATGAGCCAGCGGTGCGACAGACGCTCTGGGCGAACCATGAGCCAGCGGTGGAGCCAGACGCTCTGGACGAACCATGAGCCAGCAGTGCAGACAGACGCTCTGGGCGAACCATGAACCAGCGGTACAGGGATACTGACACTCTGGACGAACCATGAGCCAGTGGTGTGCCAGACAGACGCTCTGGGCGAACCATGAGCCATCGGTGCGGACAGACGCTCTGGGCGAACCATGGGCCAGCGGTGCGGACAGACGCTCTGGGCAAACCATGAGCCAGCGGTGCTGACAGACGCTTCCCTGGTGCGAATCCATGAGCCAGCGGTGGCAGACAGACGCTCTGTGGCAACCCATGAGCCAGCGGTACAGGGATACTGACACTCTGGGCGAACCATGAGCCAGCGGTGCAGACAGACGCTCTGGGCGAACCATGAGCCAGCGGTGCAGACAGACGCACTGGGCGGACCATGAGCCAGCGGTGCATACAGACGCTCTGGGCGAACCATGAGCCAGCGGTACAGGGAGACTGACACTCTGGGCGAACCATGAGCCAGCGGTGCAGACAGACGCTCTGGGCGTACCATGAGCCAGCGGTGCAGATAAACGCTCTGGGCGAACCATGAGCCAGCGGTGCAGACAGACGCTCTGGGCGAACCATGAGCCAGCGGTGCAGACAGACGCTCTGGGCGAACCATGAGCCAGCGGTGCAGACAGACGCTCTGGGCGAACCATGAGCCAGCGGTGCAGACAGACGCTCTGGGCGAACCATGAGCCAGCGGTACAGGGATACTGACACTCTGGGCGAACCATGAGCCAGCGGTGCAGACAGACGCTCTGGGCGTACCATGAGCCAGCGGTACAGGGATACTGACACTCTGGGCGAACCATGAGCCAGCGGTACAGGGATACTGACACTCTGGGCGAACCATGAGCCAGCGGTACAGGGATACTGATCCTCCGGGCGAACCATGAGCCAGCGTTACAGGGATACTGACACTCTGGGCGAACCATGAGCCAGCGGTAACAGGGATATGCACCTGACGAACCAACAGCGTACAGGGATACTGACACTCTGGGCGAACCATGAGTCAGCGGATATACAGACACTCTAAACCACCAAAGACCTGCAAAAAGGTAAAAGAAAAAACACTCCCACACACAAAAAAGGGAACGGCCACAAACCAGACCTGCACATAGACTAAGAAAGCAGAGGGCAGAATGTCAGCGGAGTCCATGGCCTGATCCTCCTGTAACGGATGAGCGGGTAAAGCGGGTAGTGGACCCACTGGACCACTGCCGGGCTTGCTCTGAGGGGGTGTAACTAAGTGGCCGTCGGGCATCTTCACCGAGCCTTTGATGGTAAGGTTGGCTGACCCCAACAGCCACCAGTTGCTACCTCAGAGCAGTCCCCAGCAGTGACAGCTGACCAGACAGGCCAGAAGTGCCAAAGCTAGGCACCAACAGGATAAGGGAACAAGATAAAGCAGACTAGGAGTGGATTTGTGCAGGTACAGAACAGACAAGGACAGGACTAAACATATGCCAAGCAAGAAGGTAAAATGGAAGGCAAGGTACAAAACATAGACAGACGGGTGCAGACGCTCTGGGCGAACCATGAGCCAGCAGGCACGGGTGCAGACGCTCTGGGCGAACCATGAGCCAGCGGGCACGGGTGCAGATGCTCTGGGCGAACCATGAGCCAGCGGGCACGGGTGCAGACACTCTGGGCGAACCATGAGCCAGCGGGCACGGGTGCAGACGCTCTGGGCGAACCATGAACCAGTGGGCACGGGTGCAGACGCTCTGGGTGAACCATGAGCTAGGCACCGGACGCTCTGGGCGGGACCATGAGCTAGCTAACGGCACGGATGCAGACGCTCTGGAAAAACCATGAGCCAGCGGGCATGGGTGCAGATGCTCTGTGTGAACCATAAGCCAGCGGGCACGGGTGCAGACGCTCTGGGCGAACCATGAGCCAGCGGGCACGGGTGCAGACGCCTCGGGCGAAGCATGAGCCAGCGGCAACGAGTGCAGACACTCTGGGCGAACCATGAGCCAGCGGGCATGGGTGCAGATGCTCTGTGTGAACCATGAGCCAGCGGGCACGGGTGCAGACGCTCTGGGGGAACCATGAGCCAGCGGTGCAGACAGACGCTCTGGGCGAACCATGAGCCAGCGGTGCAGACAGACGCTCTGGACGAACCATGAGCCAGCAGTGCAGACAGACGCTCTGGGCGAACCAGAGACCAGCGGTACAGGATACTGACCACTCTGGGCGAACCATGAGCCAGCGTTGCAGACAGACGCTCTGGGCGTACCATGAGCCAGCGGTGCAGACAGACGCTCTGGGGCGAACATGAGCCAGCGGTTGCAGACAGACGCTCTGGGCGACCCATGAGCCAGCCGTGCACACAGACGCTCTGGGCGAACCATGAGCCAGCGGTGCAGACAGACGCTCTGGGCGAACCATGAGCCAGCGGTACAGGGATACTGACACTCTGGGCGAAACATGAGTCAGCGGTGCAGACAGATGCTCTGGGCGAACCATGAGCCAGCGGTGCAGACAGACGCTCTGGGCGAACCATGAGCCAGCGTACAGGGTATACTGAACAGCTGGTAGGTCGTAAAACCCTGAGTCCAGCGGTACAAGGGAAACTGCACCCTGGCGAACCAATGACCACGGTACCAGGGAATACTGACTCTCTGGGCGAACCATGAGCCAGCAGTACAGGGATACTGAACACTTCTAGACGAAACATGAGCCAGCGGTAACAGGAAACTGACACTCCCATGGCGAACCATGAGTCAGGCGGATATACAGGACACTCTAAAAACCACCAAAGACCTGCAAAAAAAGGTAAAAGAAAAAAAACACTCCCACACACAAAAAAAGGAACGGCCACAAACCAGACCTGCACATAGATAAAGAAAGCAAAGGTGCAGAATGTCAGCGGAGTCCAGGCCTGATCTCCTGTTAACGCGATATGAGCGGGGGTTTAAGCGGGTAGTGGACCCACCTGGTACCACTGCCGGGCTGCTACTGAGGGTGTGTAAACTAAGTAGCCGTCGGGTATCGTCACCGAGCCTTTGATGGTAAGGTTGGCTGACCCCAACAGCCACCAGGTGCTACCTCAGAGCAGTCCCCTGCAGTGACAGCTGACCAGACAGGCCAGAAGTGCCAAAGCTAGGCACCAACAGGATAAGGGAACAAGATAAAGAAGACTAGGAGTAGATATGTGCAAAGGGACAGAACAGACAAGGACAGGACTAACAGGGTGCCAAGCAAGAAGGTAAAATGGAAGGCAAGGTACAAAACATAGACAGACTGGACAAGACCACGAACATGACAAGAGACCAGCAGAGACTTAATCTAGGACTCAGGCAAGGAACCAAGGCAAGAACACAGGCAGCAAACAAGGCAAGGAAACAGGAACAAGCAGAGAATCAAGCTAGGACTCAGGCAAGGCAACAAGGCATGACCAGGGCAAAAACACAGACAGAGAATGAGGCAAGGAAACTCACAGACATGGAAACAGGGACAAGCAGAAACAAACTAGGACTCTGGCTAGGAACTAAGGCATAAATATGGCAAAGAAGCTCACAGACAAAGATGCAGACAGACACATGGAAAACAACATGGAGACTAACCAAACATAGAGGATCCCACAAGGACACAAACAAGACAGTGTGCGCACACCAGACCACTAACAAACAAGAAGACAACACACAGCAACAACAGACTACACCAAGAGACAACATAACACAACAAGGATCAGGCAGGGAGTGTTGAAAGGAGCAGGCTTATAAACCCACAGGTGGAAGGGGTTTGGCAGAGGAAGCCCAACCCCCCTGTACACTGTGGGAACAATGGAAGGGAAGATGTGGCCGCTGCCCTCTATAGAGCTACAAGGAATCAGGGCCAAGATGGAGGAGCAGCATGGCCAGCACGGGAAAAGCCGCACAGCGACCCCAGGCGGCAAGCAGCGGCGTCAGGAACGCACACGGCGACAGCAGAGGCCGTGGCGAAGGACAGGAACGCGGCACGGACCGTGACAGGAGTTAAGTAATGTCATAGATAGGCCCCTATTCTTAATATTTATATATTATTATATTTATTTTTTATTACTATATAATAACGGGGTATGTCTCAAAGGATTGGCGCATAGCAAATGTGGTGAAAAAAAAGTGATCCTGGAAACTATAGGCCGGTAAGTTTAACCTCTGTTGTAGGTAAAATGTTTGAAGTTTTTCTAAGAGATGCTATTCTGGACTATCTGACTGAAAATAAATGTATAACTCTGTTCCAGCATGGGTTTATGAAAGAATCGGTCATGTTAAACCAGTCTCATCAGCTTCTATCAAGAGGTAAGTTCTAAATTGTATTGGGGTGAGGCATTGAATGTCACATATCTAGATTTTTCTAAAACAAAGATATACACAATGAGAACATTATTCTCCCATTATACAAGTCACTAGTCAGGCCACACATGGAATATTGTGTATAGTTTTGGGCACCAGTGCACAGGAAAGATGTAGATCTTAAAAAAGTTCAAAAGTGGGCAACAAAAATAATAAAAGGACTGGGGTAGACTACAATACCCAGAAAGATTAGCAAGATTAGGGTTTTTCAGTTTAGAGAAAAGATGGCTTTGAGGTGACATAATAAATATGTTTAAAAATCTCAAAGGTCAATGTAGAGATCTCTCCTAAGATCTATTTATACCCAGGATTGTATCTAGAACAAGGGGGCACCCTTTGCATATCAATAAAAGAAAGTTACTACATAAACACAGAAAGGAATTCTTTACTGTAAGAGCAGTGAGACTGTGGAACTCTCTGCCAGAGAAACTTGTCATGGTGAATTCAATAACAGAGTTCAAAAAGGGTCTGGATGCATTTCTAGAGTGTAATAATTTAACAAGTTATAGTGACTAGGATTCGGGAGAAGGGTCCAGGGATTTATTCTGATTACCTGATTGGAGTCGGGAAGGAATTTTTTCCCTAAAATGAAGACAATTGGTTTCTACCTCATGGGGTTTTTTGCCTTCCTCTGGATCAACACTATAGCACAATAGGCTGAACTGGATGGACGTTTGATAGTGATAGTTTGTTGATAGTGAAAAATAATTTCTGTAAAGATGCTTGAAATATTATCTTTCAATACCATTCTTTTATTGTGCTGTAAAGCACAGATTGACAGATTAAAGAATGTTACATGCATAATGTATGTGCTTTGATTTTACGATTTCTCAGAGAAAATAGTAACTGTACATCTAACAAATGATTAGACTATAAATACAAAAAAAGGACTGTAAAGTGAGAAATATGTAGAGGATGTTTAATAAACCTCAAGATAAACAACAAAATAGACAGGAAGCAGTGAAACCACCATCTTTGTACAACCTAATGCATTGTCCATGCAATGCATTAGGCTGTATAAATGATCACGACCCCTTATTGTCAAACACCCTAGGGAGACTTACTGTTTAAGTGAAAAAAAAAAAGTTTAAAAGTGTAAGAAAAATAAAAATATTAAAGGTTCAAATCACCTTCCTTTCGCCATTTTACAAAAAAAAAAAAAAAAAAGTTACAAATATTTGGTATCGTTATGCCCAAAAAGTCTGATCTATTAAAATATAACATAAATTACGCATGAGATGGGGGATTCACTGACCCTTTTGCCTCCTCCCGCACCTAGCCTTGCCTCATCGTCTAGCCAGGCTGATGATATTCTGGAGCTTGAAGAGTGTCAGGGCCCACACCTAATCAATTACAAACATATAATTGAAGAAATATCCTGAAAACTTATCCCAGGCATTTAGGAGGCATTAGTTAAAACAGTTACTGTTACAATGCAACAACTACAGTCCGATGGTAAATGCCAAGATAACCGGCTGAATGAGGCGGAGGCATGAATTCAAGAGCTAGAAAGGAATGTGAACAAGTAGAACTCTACGCTCCATGAAGTGGCGCACGAAAACAAAAAACTCTGGAGAAGGGTTGAGGATAGTGGGTTTGGGGATAGTGGGATAAAGGGATTTGATGTACATCTGTGAGGTGGCTCCCCAAGGAGTTAAACATCCAACACCCCTTTAAAGTCAAGAGAGCCCACAGAGAAGGCCTGGATGGCAGGGGCCTTGAAGCATCTGGACCCAATGTCCCACCAGCATTACGGGAGAGACTGAGACAGGTGATCATGAAGTACCTGGACTTTATGGATAACTCTAATATCCTCAGACTCTTTAAATGATTGAAAACCCCTCTGAAAATAAGGAGCCACAAAGTCCTGCTGTTCGGGGATTTTTCAGTTGAAGTTGTGAAAAAGCACAGTGTTCTCTGCAATCTGTTCTGAACTCCTCCACAAGAACATAAAGTTTGCCTTGCTGTATTCAGTCACTTTACAGATCTTTTACAAGAACGGCAATTCCTCTGTCTTCTACTCTCCGGAGGAAGCAAGAATCTTCCTAAAACAGTCTTCTAACACATCGGAGGATTCTACATGGAGATCTTCCCCAATGAGAGAGATACGCCAACCTCAGGATAAGAGTGATCAGTCTGACGAGGATTTGCCCCCTCATGGTGCCCGACCTAAGGAACAGCACTCCAGACAACCACATAGGCACAACACCTGAACCGGAGGATGGTCAACACTGCACTTTCGTGGCCCAAAGTAAAGGAGGAGTGAACTTCTACATTTTGGTATCAAGCATGCTGTTTAAAATATAATGTTCTCATATTGTTTTGAATATGGATGATGTGCTAACCCATAACAAGGGGGCGGGTAGTTCGGGGTAGCTCTTTTTTACAAAAAATTATCTACACTGGCCTCTCCTTTTTCTGAGTGGGTGACAAATACCACATCTCGCATCCTCATGGAAAAAAGTGAAGTCCAGTGTCACAGTGATATGTTTGGAGTGTTCTATTATGTCTCCAATTCAGTCTGTCATTTTATGTCTGCTGTTTGCTTTGTTTTCTGTATTTTTGTTGAAATTATTCTCAGACAAGTTCAACGTCCGATCGTTGAGTTGTACTTATTTGCAATGCTATCAAACATGAGTATGGGGGGAGATGGTAGAGTCAGGTATACTCACATATGTAACCCACATTCTTGCGAGTAATCACGTGGAACATAAAGGGTCAGCGATCCCCCAAAAGAGACTTCTGGTGCTACGTCACCTTAAATGCATGAAAGCAGACTTCGCGTTGCTCCAGGAGACGCACCTACTGACAGAAGATTTTCATAGAATGAAGAGATTATGGGTGGGAGAGGTAATAGAATCCCTGGCTAAACTTAGGAAGGCAGGTGTGCTGATTCTAATAAATAAAAAATTTCCGGGACAAGTTCTCAGCCAGAGCAACGACTCAGAGGGTAGGTGGGTTCATGTACAAATCCAGATGGGATATGAAGACCTCTCAATTTATTGCATTTATGGCCCAATCAAAGGGGGCTCAAGTTCCTTCCAGTCCATGGAGGATATTATCCTTCAAGATAACATGCCCAGTATCTTAGTGGGAGGGGACTTAAATTCAGTTCTTTCACAATCCGAAGACAGACGATGTGATAAAGGCCCTGCTTACCATCTCTCACGTGTAGATCAGTTCCTCCCCAAATTTGTACAAAATTCTAAACTAGTAGACCCATGGAGATTCTTCAACCTCTAGAAGCTAAAGAATTCACTCACTTTTTCCACACCCACGCCGCATGGTCCAGAATTGATTATATTCTTACGTCAGAGACAATGTTATCCAGAGTTGAACACACCAAAATAGGACAGCTAGTTATATCAGATCCCTCACCAGTTTCTCTCGACCTTCGGGAAACCACTCTCTGAGGTACGGAATTTGTCTGGAGGTTCCCCACCTTTTTAGTACAAGATGATGTTTTCCAAAAGAATTAAGGGGGGGGGGGCGGGAATCCAAAAAGAAACTTGGCTCCACAGATTCTCCACAAATGTTTTGGGATGTGGCTAAAGTGGTCCTATGCGGCAGGCTGATTGCATATGTTGCAGCTCTCAAATAAAAAATAAATGACAAAAAAAATCACTTGGGTGCATGTATAAAGGGGATGCTCGTTTTTGGTTCTTTGACCCAAAAAAGAATGTTAACCGTACCCCAAAACTTTGGTGCGTAATGCCTTGTAATGCACTGAAAACTTTTAAGTGTACCAAAAGTTTGGGGGCGTTTGCCCCACTTTCATAGAGAGACAATTTATGTTTTTTGACCCAAATCTAGGTACAAAAACAGTTAGAACAGCCAACCAAATTTTAAAGGCGATCTGCCGAGCCTGCTTGTCTTATAGGCAAACTGGCCTGTAGTTGCCCGCTCAAGAACAGGGTTTATTCATTCTGGGATTTTACACTGCCTTTAAATATTTAGAAAATGCCCCGTCAGCAACCCCGGATTCATACTTTTGCCTTAGTGAAGAACTACAAAAAGCATACACCTCTTTTCTTTTGAGTCCAACACTGACCAATAAGGACAAATGGAAAGAAATTAAGCAAACTTTTGAGATTTGGTTCGAGATGGAGTCTCAAAAACTTACCAGTCAAGAAGCATATCTTTTCAGGCATGGCAATAAAGTGGGCATAACTCTGGCAAGGTTAACTTAAAAAACCACCCCCTCAACACATATAATCGCGCTGAAAGATCAATCAGTGAAGCTGCATACAGCTGGGGATGAACATGTGAGGGGTTTGGGAAAAAACTTTTCTGCGAATGGTTGTGGGGAGTCCATCTTCCGACCTTATTGGAGTTAGACAGAACTACCTTGGTAGCCCCTATTATCACCCAAGAACCGGAAAAAGTGTTTTCTGGCCTAAGAAAACAAAAAGCGCCTGGGCCTGATGCCTATTCAGGTGAATTTTACAACATTCTTAAAGATGACATCTCCCCAACACTGGTGATGTTGTATAATGGCTACTTACAAGGGGACAAAATTCCAGAACTTACAAAAACTGCCCATATCAAGGTTTTACCAAAGCCAGGGAGGGACTCCACACTGGCTGCTTTGTATCATCCCATATCACTTATTAATGTGGATCTAAAGATTATGGCTTAAAGTTTGGAAGATCGCCTTGCACAGGTGCTGCCTGATGTTATTAGCCCACATCAGGTGGGGTTTGTACAGGGTCGATCTGCTGTGGCCAATATAAGGAAGGTTTTGCTAGTTTTCAGTGAATAAAATCCCCTACAATATCCAACTGCTGCACTGTTGACAGTTGACACAGAAAAGGCTTTTAACTGTGTGGACTGGGGCTGGTTGAACCTGGTTTTAGATAAATAAGAGTTAAGGGGCCCATTTTGGGCCTTCCTGGGCTCTCTGTACTCCAATCCTAAAGTGAAGGTATGTCTCCCGGGTTTTATTTCCAATTCCTTTTCACTTCAAAGGGGTATCAGACAAGGATGCCCCCTGTCACCGTTACTTTTCAACATTGCTGTAGAGCCCTTCGCTTGCTTCCTCATTTCAAAGCCAATATTTGAGGGTATTAAATTCCATGGGCAGGAGATCAAATTAGCCATGTTTGCGGACAATGTGGTCTTCTTCCTATCTGATCCAGAGAGAGATATGGCTGGCCTCTTTAAGCAATAAAAATATTCCAAAAATGTTCCGGACTTAAAGTAAATGAAACTAAATCTGAGCTGCTTGATATTTCTATGGGACATTTTAGATCTAGACTAGAAAAGTCAAAAGAAAGTGATGATAGCTCACAGAAATCCATAAAGTATCTGGGACTCCGGAATCAGTTTATAGGCTTAACTTTCCCCCTTTAATCAGAAAACTGCTTGATGGCAAGCGATGGGCAAGGTTACCTCTTCCTCTATTGGCTCGTTGCCATCTAGTGAGAATGATAGGATTTCCCAAATTGCTTTATCCCCTACAAACAATTCCTTTATTATTGGCACATAATGATTTGCCTAAAATTCAAAGGGCTTTTGCTAGGTTTATTTGGTCCGGCAAACGCTCTAGAATTGCCATGAAGAAAATGATGCTACCCAGATGGTTTGGGGGAAAAAATCTACCCGATATCAGATCTTATAATTTGGCAAGTCTATTTACACTTAGTCTGGATTGGCTGAAAGGTACAGAGTATTATTCCAACACCCAATTGGAGAGCTCTGTAGTTCTTTCATGGTCCTTGCCGGCATTTCTACACACAAAGTTCTCAGCCTTACCTCCCAATATCAGGAATAATCTTTTGGTGCAGCTTGGAAAGCTGTAAGGAAACTTCTGAAACTCACCTGGGCCATTAGCAAATACATGCCCCCTTATAGGGCATCCAGAATTCCCAATGGGCATGGATAATCCGCACTTCTGTTTATGGAGTCAGGGGGGTGTCAAGAAGGTTTTACATTTGTATGATCAAGACCATGCCAGTATGTTACCTTTCCAGGCTATTCAGTCCAAATATAACCTTCCGGTGTCACACTTCCTTGCATACTCTCAAATTGGCAGTTTTATTAAATCTAGAGTGGTGCGAGTAATCAGGGAATTATTACCTAATTCAATTGATTGTTTACTATCCTCTAAGAGCGGCAAGCACTCTCTATAGGATATCTACCAAAAACTTATGGAGCCCATGATTAAAGCTGTTAGCGCTACTGAATTCAAAAAATTGTTGTTAGATTTTCAAATCCAGGATTTGTGATTATCCGGGGATGGAAAGAAGTTTGCAAAGCCATTAGTTGTGAAAGGTGGAAAGAAACTCATTTCCATTTCATCCAACGTGCAATCTCTAGATTTAACATTCCGCCTCACCCCTTAGCACTAGAATGCCCCATATGTCACCGGCCAAAATTTGGTGCATGGTCTATGGTCCTGTGTTGACTCATAAAATCTGTGGCAAAATTTAATACACTTACTTGAAGAAAAAGCTCACATTGACCTACCCTTGTCACCCCGCATACTCCTATTTCACGACCTCCCCCATAAGTCTCCCCTCACATGCTCTATATCATGTTCTTAGGGACTACACGCTGCATTCTCAATAAGTGGTTAGTCCCCCTCCTGCAACTCCAGAAATGGTATTGCAACATGTTAAACACCACATGATGATGGATAGACTGGAGGTGGAACGCTTAAAAAATGCACAATCACAAAAATTATTTTCAAAGTGTAAGTTCTTTATTGAACATTTCTTAACAGAAGCAGAAATTAGACAAACCGTGATACCCTTTATGAATTTGCAATGGTATTTAAAGACTGATCTAGCATGGAATTTGGGGTACCTAAAAATTAGAAGCGAAGGTAATCCAGCACTCAAGGACGTAGGATTAAATTTGTAGAAAACGTGGTTCACTCTTTATTGAAGAATTCTTAAAAGCATGATTAAAAACATCCAAACATGCAAGTACATTTTTACGCGTTTCGGCTAGATCTTCAGCCCTTAATCGTAACATACTATGAAACATTGTACGAATCTTCTTAAAAAACCCACCCCGGAACTAATCAAACTTTTTCACCTGTTTGTTTAACTCTTTGGGTACAAAAAGGGATGCACACCCCTATCTACACCCATAACATTAGACTTATTCAAGATATCGCGTACTGTGGTTGCATGATTACTTTTAACCACATATAAAACCTAAGAAGGACTTCTTAGGTTTTATATGTGGTTAAAATTATTCATGCATCCTTCTTAGGTTTTATATGTGGTTAAAATTATTCATGCATCCTCAGTCCATAGGTGTTAGTACAAAAAAAGTTATTAGTTGCAGAAAATGGCGTCTTGATACAAATTTCAATATTAGAAAATGTTTGGATTTTCTACGGTATCAAAACATAATGAAAACCCTTCATGTTTCATATTGCTGGAATCGTATCAACTTGTAGAATACAGATGACACTTCATTTATATTGAAAAGTGAATGCCTTAAAAATAAAACCCGCAAACATGGCACAAGTATGTTGTTTTTCACATTGTGCCCCAATTAGAATTTTTTTTTCGGTTTCCCAGTATATTCTATAGTACGATGAATGATACCATTAGAAAGTGCATCTCGTCCCGCAAGATAAAAGCACTTGTTTATCTAGGTAGGTCGAGAAATAAAAAAGTTATGGCTCTTGAAAGGTGGGGAGGAAAAAACTGATGTGTCAATCAATAAAAACACAAGGTCCTTAACGGGTTAAAGAGAAATTTTTAAAGGCTTACAGACAGAAAGGAGAACTAAAAATCCGAGTAGTGAAAATCTTAATCTTCCAAGACTTCTCTTTGCAGGTGTCGCCATGTCAGAAGGCATTTCATGAAGTGTGTAAACACCTCCATGATCAAAATATCAAGTTTTAACTTCTATACCTTAAAAAAAGGTAACTCTGAATAGTCAAACAACCGGCTATGATGATCCTGAGGAGGCTAATAGACGCTTCTTGCTGGATGCTATGGATTAGAGATAGAGATGGGCGAATCGATTCTAACGAAGTGGAATTCGTTTAGAATTTCAGGAAAACTACGGTTCGGAACGAAGTCGAACGTTGGGTACTTCGGGTGAACGAAGTGTGTTTTTTGATTGATAAAAGGGCCCTGCGAGCACATGGCGCTATATGGGCAAAGCACTCTGGGAGGAAGAAGGGCATAGCCTGCATGACATGTGCAGGTGAAGCCAATCAGAGACCGGCGGGATTCTGTGACGTCACCGCACTATATAAGTCCGGGCGCGACGCCGGGAGCTCACACTCCTCTCACTGTGCTCATCAGGGAAGGTGCTGCCGCGGCTGA
The DNA here is from genome assembly GCA_025379985.1 of Phyllomedusa bahiana. Classification (NCBI taxonomy): domain Eukaryota; kingdom Metazoa; phylum Chordata; class Amphibia; order Anura; family Hylidae; genus Phyllomedusa; species Phyllomedusa bahiana. Next base: position 50,493 of record JAODAL010018580.1, read on the forward strand.
TAGCTCTTACTGAAGAATTGATTTTTATATAGCGTTTTCTGTGGGGTGTCTCAGCTTGTTCCAGAGACTGTTCTCTTAATGTTCTATTTCTAATTTTTTGGGTTATTGGATCTGAAATCCAGGTGTGGTCCACTGCAGCTGCATATACATTAAATTATCCAAGGGGGATCTAAAGCCAGTTCCTGTTGTATTCATTTAAAGAAACAGCGTTTTTACAATACAAAACCACTTCATTTTTGGCTGCTCAATTCTATTGCCAATTTAAAATCCAGGGGTTAATTAAGCGTTTTTTTGCGGGGTGCTGACCCCAAGAAACCGTTTTTTTTCAACGCCAAAATATATACATTTTTCCTGTAGCCTAATTCACAAGCAAAGGTTAATTTTACAACTGTATTCTTGTTGTGTGGCGTAGAAAACACGCAATTGTAACATGCTACAAAGCTACTATTTTGTGCGGCTCAATTCTATTGGCGCAATTTACATCCAGGGGTTAATTAAGCGTTGTTTTGCTGTTGTGCTGAAAAAAATAAACCGTTTTTTCAACGCCAAAATAAAATACATTTTCCTGTTGCCTAATTCATGTCCGAAGGTTAATTAAGCCTGTTTGTGCTTTTACATTTAGTAAAAACACACAGTGTTTTTAAACGACACATAAAAAGTAAATTTTTCCTGGCCATTTGTGGAGCGCAAATTTATATCCAAGGGTTACCCAAGCTTGTTACTGGGTTCATTTGGAGTCAAAAACAGGGTGTATATTATCATATACAGATATCATCATCAAACAGTGTCTGTACATTTTAGAACAAACAGTTGTCAGACAGAGAGGTGGCAGCTCTGACCTGCGAGCCTGAACATTCCTGGAACAGGCCCGGGTCGCAGCACAGCAAGGGGACGTCGCCAGGGGTCACTCGGTGAGGCCACAACGGGCCGCTGTTATCTAGCGGCCGTGTGTTTTTTCGCAACCAAGGGTTCTTGATTGGTTGACTAGGTCTTTCCTCTTCCTCCCAGATGACATCTGACAACCCCAGCTAAGAGTCGGTGGGAACGTCAGACACAACCCTTGGGTTGGCTAGGGCCCCCGGGAGCGGGGTCAGGGGCCCCTCACCTGTCCTCAGCCGCCTCTGTCCCATCCGGTTCCCTCAGCCAGAGATCTACTATGTGGTCTGGGCTCAGCGCCCACTTTTATAGCGAGGAATGAACAATTTGAGGAGGGCAGTAGCAGCTACTTGGCAGCGAAGAAATGGGGCCAATATCGCCTGCTTCTTGCAGTAGGCGGCAAAGTATAGATGTGGAGATTTGGCATGGGAGGTTCATGTTGTGAGAGGTCAGCCTCTGCATCCCAAAGGGACCGGTGATGAGGACAGAAAGTGACGATGAAACACAAATAGATGATGATGTGGGCCGACCGCACTTGGGAGCCAGGTGAGGCAAGGGTTTTCATCATCGTCGGGAGAAGAGGGTGTCAGCTTGCGCGTCAGGCAGCAGCGCAGCCAGCAAGTGGTCTTTGTGGCCTTTGAGTCAGCGGGAAATAGCAGCAGTGTGAGGTCGGGAGCCAAGCGGCCATGGGGTAAAAAAAACCCGCTTCGCAGGTCCAAGAAAGTAGAGGCACGGGGGCTCAGCGAGGCCCCACGGCGGCAGTAGTCAATCAGTGGGAGCGTTTGCGGTAAAATCCGATACTTGGCGGTGTGGCATTTTCTTTGCTAAGACACCGGAGGAGCCGAATATGGGTATTGTAGTCCTGTGGGAAAGAAAGTGAAGCGTGGCCAGGGACTAACGTTGGCACCACGGCCCTGCGTCAACACATGCAGCGTCACCATCCGGTGGCCTGGGAGAAACGTGGCTCAGATGTGGTGGTCCATCCTGCCGCCGTAGCAACAGCAGCAGCAGCAGCGCCCAGTGGAAACCATGCCATTGCAGCCATCAAGGCTCCACCACCTCTGCAGAAGGGAGCTGTTTCTCTTTGACATCATCTCCCGGTCCAGATGCTCCTGCTCCTCGCTTTCTCATGGCGCCAGCATCGTTCAGCGAGGCGATTGCAAAGAGACAACAGTATGCCACCAACCATCCTAAGGTGCAGCAGCTGACCGTTGCTCCTGTCCAAGCTGTTGGTATTGCAGTCCCTCCCTTTCCAAATGGTGGACTCTGCACTGTTCAGTGAACTAATGGCTCGTGCCGAGCCGAGATGGAGACTACCAAGCCGTAATTTCTTTTCCAAAAAGGCAGTACCAGCACTTCATAAATATGGGAGAACAGAAGGTGGGTCAGTCCTTGAGCTTTCGGTTTGTTCCAAGGTGCACGGCAGCGCGGACGTCTGGAGCTGTAACTACGGTCAGGGCCAGTACATGTCCTTTACGGCCCACTGGGTGAAAGTGCTTCCTGCCCAGGCACACCAACAACTTGGACAGGAGACGCCGCTTTCTCCTCCCGTTGTCAAACTGTTGCAAACCCTTTGCAATGTCCGCCTCTCCTCCAAACCCCCACCACCATCTCAGCCTCCACAAGTACTGCTCCATCATACCACTTTTGTAGGGGACAGCGGTGTCACGCAGTTCTACACCGGCTTGCCTCGGCGAACGAAGTCACAAGGGAGGAAGTGCTCCGCGTCATGCAGCAAGAAATCAATGTGTTGCTTTCTCCGCGCCAACTGCAAATCGAACCATGGTGACGGACAATGGGGGGAACAAGGTGTCCGCGCTGCCCCCGAGGAGGGTGGTCCATGCGCCCTGCATGGCGCACGTGTTCAATCTGGTTGTGGAAAGGTTCCTGAAGTCTTCCAAACCCATCTTCAGAACATTCTAAAATGGCCAGGAAACTGTGCATGCACTTTATCCATTCGTACAAAGCCAGGAACACCCTCCTCGAGTTGCGCGGCAGAAAAGGCCTCCCCCAACACACTCTGATTATTGCGATGGTTTCCACATGCTGGAATCAGCCTGCAATGTTTACCGACTGTATGAACAGAGAAAGGCCATTTAAACGATTTTTTGTGATCAGGCAGACAGAAGTACTTCCTGTGTAACTTTGAAAAAATCAGCCAGTGGCAGCTCATGCGTACACCTGCCGTTTTTGAGGCCATTCGGAGGGGGAGGGGTTTGGCGACGTTATTATTTGTCAGTCGCCAGGACTACAGGGTGAATAACGTCCATTCCACTGCTTCATGTCCTGGAACAGATGCTGAAAAATCTGGGCTGGGCAGGGGACTGGGAGAAGTGGCGAGTACACCTCGTGGCCACATGAGTCCGGGGGGGACGAAATGGAGGAAGAGGAGGAGGACATTGGGAGCAGAAGCAAATTTTCTGGTGAAATGAGTGGATTTTCTACCCAGGTGACAAGAGAGGAGGAGCAGGGGCGCTGGAGGAGGTGGAAAGGAGATGAGGAAGACGAGGCAGATGACCCCCCAAGCACCCGTGGCAGTTACAGTGGAAATGGGAGGCAGGGAGCCCCTCGGAGTCACTTGTGCAGATGGCCCGCAGCATGCTTATTTGGCCTGGCTAGTGACAGCCGAATAGTCAGCATCCGGCAGGGGATGACTTCTGGGTCTCCACCCCATTGGACCCTCGCTACCCGGTCCAAAATGGGAGCCTTTTTTCCCAGCTATTGAGAGGGAGGGGCAAACTCAAATACTATAGGGAAATCCTCCGTAGTCAGTTGGCCATTGCCTATGTGCGGCATCGTCCCTCCTCTGACAGGTCTGACCAGGGGTTCCTCAGCGCTCACATACTACTGCCGCGGCTGCTGGGGGAAGGTGGTGGGTAGGAGCAGTACCAGCTCCATCAGCAGCAACCTAAGTCTGGAGTCACTGATGAGCAGCTTCCTTCACCCGCCTAGTAGGAGGGTAGTCGCCAGCAGCAGCAGGGACCTGGAGCAGTCCCTGAACCAACAGGTGGTGGCCTACTTGGACAGCACTCTGCCTCCCCAGTTAGAAGATCCCTGGACTACTGGGCAGCCAAACTGGATGTGTGGCCGCCAACTTGCCGATTTGCAGTGGAGAAGCTGTCCTGCCCGGCCAGTAGTGTGGCATCAGAGCGGTGTTCGTGCGGCGGGGGCCATCGTTACCCCCAAAGGGGAACCCCTTGTCCACGGGAAATGTGGAACGACGACCTTTTTCAAGATGTATCAGGCGTGGATCGGACAGGATTTCCACACACCAATGCCTTAGGCGTCAGTCTGGTTTCAAACTACCTGCCTCAGCCACTATTCTGATGCCGCCACCCGCCTGATGCCACACATCTGCTGACAGTTTCTCCATCTGCCTACCACCATCTTTTCCATGGACTGGTATTGCCACCTACCTCAACACTCTGTCATTGTGCCACTCTATAACCTCATGCTGCTGCTGCTGCTGTTGCTGCTGCGGTCACCTCCACACTGTGTCATTGTGCCACTCTCTGACCTCATGCTGTTGCTCCTGCCGCCGTCACCTCAAATCTCTGTCATTGTGCCACTCTGTGGCCTACTCCTGTTTTGCCACCTCCAGAATGTCATTGTGCCACTGTCTGACCTCATGCTGCTGCTGTGGCTGCTGCCGTGTCCTCCACACTGTTTCATTGTGCCACTGTCTGACCTCTTGCTGATGCTGTGGCCGCTGCCGTGTCCTCCACACTGTGTCATTTGCCACTCTGTGGCCTAATACTGTTTTGCCACCTCCAGAATGTCATTGTGCCACTGCCTGACCTCATGCTGCTGCCGCCGTGACCTCCGCTCTCAGTCATTGTGCCACTCTTGGCTTCCTCCTGTTTTTGCCCCTCCAGAATGTCCCTTGTGCCACTGCCTGACCTCAATGCTGCCGCCGCCGTGACCTCCGCTCTCAGTCTTGTGCCACTCTGTGGCTTCCTCCTGTTTTTGCCACCTCCAGAATGTCATTGTGCCACTGCCTGACCTCATAACTGCTGCTGTTGTGACCTCCACACTGTGTGATTTTTGCCACTCTGTGGCCTAATACTGTTTTTTCCACCCTCAGAAAGTCATTGTGCCACTGCCTGACCTCATCCTGCTGACGCCGATACCTCCGCTCTCAGTCATTGTGCCATTCTGTGGCTTCCTCCTGTTTTGCCACCTACAGAATGTAATTGTGCCACTGCCTGACCTCATGCTGCTGTGGCTGCCACTGTCACCTCCACACTCTGTCACTAATGTTGCCACCTGAGCTCTCAGCTTGTTTTTTCCAGCTTTTGCTGGCATGACTTTATCAGGCAACATTCCCGCTTCAGTTTTTTAGTCAGTTTTGCCCTCTTAAGTGCCCAGGGAATTTTATAGTGAAGCGATTCTAAAAGCGGCGGCAGTCATCTGCGTGTCATACTAAAACACAACATTGTATGAAGACCAAACCAAGCTCCTCTGCATATTTAAGCATGGCACAACGTTCTACAGCACCCTGCAGGCTCTGTGCAGCCTGGAAATAGCTGCTTTTTAACGCGACTCGTGCCGAAGTAATTCGGAACGAAACGAATATTGTCGGAAAATTCGGTGAAGTGACCGAATCGAATTTTTGAGAAATTCGCCCATCTCTAATGAGAGACTTTCTGTTTAGAACTTAGTATTTTCTTACAGTTACATAAGTGAAATCACTTTGCACTTAAATTGAAGGGTAGCAAATGTGATAACTCTCACATGTTGAATATGGTGTGTGGGCACTCATGCGGTATGCAAATGCCACAAAGGTGGCAAAGGTTAATGAGACAATTCTACAGTCTCATAAATTGTTATGTGTGGTGATAGCATCACTTATGCTTATAAGGTTGAAGTTATTAGTGTTGATAATACAATTTGCATTCTGGTTTCAGACTGAAGCTACTAGATGCCTTTTTTTGTCTTTACTAAGTGCCTGTTTTGTCTAATTTTCGCTTCTTTTGCCAAGAATCTCCCCTCCCCACCCACCCACTGAGGGCAGAGGCGCTTGCTGGTACGCCTGCTGTGCTCACAAGTATACATACATATCACTTGCTCCCCCAAAACATGTTGACCCAGGATGAGTAGTCAAATCAAGGATGAGTTACAGGTTCTTGTCCCTGTGTGTATCAATTTCCTCTCCTGAAATGTATCAGTGCTTAACCGGCTAGAAAAGAGAAGAAAGGTGCTACAAAATATCAAGCGGTTACAAGCTGATATCATTTACTTACAAGAAATGCATTTGAAGTTGGATCACTATGTGCCTCTTCTGGCCCCCTTGCTGGAACTCCCAATTAAAGCTAAACTACATTTCAAAATCATATAGGGTTGCAGTATATTTCAGGAGAGGAATTGTACAATCGGTAGAAGAAGACTAACAAGACCTTATTGGAGAGATATATCTATACGAGGGTGTGTATCACGAACAAAATTTATACTCTTCTTAACCTTTATGCTCCAAATCTAACTAACACAGTTTTTTTCCGAAATTCTCATGTACATATTACATAGGCCACACCCAAATCTTATTATGGGAGATTTTAATGTAGCTCCTGATGTGATGCAAGATAGATAGCATTGTGAAAGAAATGCTGAACTACTTCACCCTGCCATAAGAGAAGTCACTGGAAAGTTGGGAGTGTTTGACTACTGGAGGGCCCCTAACCTAGACAGTCAGGAATTATACCTTTTATTTCACATTACATGATTCCTTTTCCCGAATTGATTTAGCTCTGCTCTCGTCGTCTCTGTACCCTGATATACCAGAGTCCAAGATATTCCATATTACCATTTCTGATCATGCCCTTATAGAGGTGATGCTTGCAGAAACTTCTTTTTTTCCACATTCACGATCTTGGAGATTTCCTATCTAAATCCATGATTTGGATGACTTTAAAATACACTGGGCACAGTTTGAGAATGACAACTCAGTATACTTGCATGATACAGCATTGCTTTGGCTTACAGATTAGGTGGTGATGTGTGGCCACATTATAAACTATGTGACTAGGCAACGTACTGCCCAATGCAAAAAATTTCAAGAGTTACACTCTAGCCTACTTCACTCTCAGACTGTGCACTCAACAACACCCAAGACAGAATCTAAGGAAAAATATGTAGAAGCCCAATATCTTCTGAGCACCATCCTCCAAGGTACAGCTAGGTCATGTATTAGAATAAAGCAGGTGGGGTAACGGGGCGGGAAAACTTCTGGCAGGGTTGACAAAACTATGGCAGTTGCGACCGATTATCTCAGCATTCAGATCCCCGACAACAAACACCATCCTTACTAACCCTAAGGAAATAGAACAGGCCTTTGTCAAGTTTTATGAGTCGCTGTATAGTTCCACACCATATGAATTTCACAGAGTTACCACATTTCTATCAGCCACTCCAATGCCGGCTGTCTCCCCGGAACAGCGGACGATCTTGGAGGGCGAAATAACAGAGGATGAGGTGAAAATAACTATCACAGAGTTGGCCAACAGTAAAACCCCAGGACTGGATGGTGATTCTGTAGAGTTTTATAAACTCCTAAAAATAGAAGTTGTCCCACATATCACACAGTTATATAATAATTGAATCTGACAATTGTAGATTAATTTTTTGATTCCCGGACAAGTCTTATAACTAAACCACGTAGAGATCCCACTCTGTTAGCCTCGTACTGACCCATATGTCTCTAAAATCAAGACTACAAAATTATGGCAAAAGTTCTAGCTCGAAGGCTACAAACTTTTCTACCACAACTAATAAATGCATCCCAAAACCGATTTATCTCTAATAGACATTCCACTAGAAGTGGCTGAATGCCAGTAGCGGCAATGGCTTCAAAGACAAATTGCTATCAACAACCTTATTCCACGTATGAATAATGAGCATGGTACAAAAGTTTACAATAACTTATTTACTAAGTATATTCTTTAAAACATATACAAAAACGCACATAAATACATCCTTGCAGATCATGTCCACCCATATATGTTGATTGTGTTCCCTGGTGCAGATGGGATCTTCCAGCAAGACAAAGCGACGTCACCTGGCTAAAAATATCCATCAGTGGTTAGAAGAACCAAGACTTCAAAACACTGCCCTGGCTCCCTAATTCACCAGACTTGAACACAATTGAGCACCTCGATCGTTGTGTTCATCCTCCTCCATGCACCTTCCAGCAGCTATGGGATGCAGTTTGCATGGCTCCATATACCTGTGACAACCTACCAATGCCTTACTGAGTCATTCCTAGCCCCTCTAGCTGTTGTCCGTGCAGCACATGGCAGTTACTCTGGATATGATAATGTGACTCACTTGTGAATTTCTTTTACTGAAGGCAGTATATGTCATTTTATGTAAATAGTTCCAACAAGAAGATGCAAATCAGCTGCGGCAATCACCATTCCAATTAAGAATCTCTAGTTAATGTACATGGATGCAGGGCACAAATCAGGAGAGGAGCATCATTCCATCTGACCTCGGGCTGTTTTGTCTACAAACATGGTTTCTTAAGGTCTGCACACTTATAAAATAGTAAACACAGGAGCTTACTGTCATTTACTCTTTGATTGCATGTCAGACACTTATAATTACTTAAAATAATTACACCAGAGAAATTACAACTGCTTAATGTGATGACACATACTAGGAGAAACCAATTACTCATCATGTAATTACAAGAAACTTACAATTGTTCAATATGGGATAACACATGCAATTACACATACAGAAGATTATACCAATTTAGAATAGCATAAAGGAGAGTTAAAGGAGAGTTTTTGTGAATGTAAGGGAATGTCCCCACTGCACGGGTTTTCGGACGGTTCTTCAGGCGCTTTGCGGTTTTGCAGACTGCCTGAAAAACTGGCCGAAAATTAGCACAACGGGGCTCTATGGAAAACCCGTGCAGCAGTCCCCACTACACGGGAAGATTTGCTTGCACAATCTTCCTTCCGTGTTCGGGCCGTAATATGTGCATCTATATGTTTTGGGGGCGGGCTTTTATCCGCACTGAAAAGCCGTCCCCCCACGGCCGTAAAACCGGTATATGTCACTTGCCGTGTAAACGGCCCCTAAATGGACTATGGCCTTGATAGAAGCTTAGGGCGACATGTATGAAGCTCGCCACGTCGGGGCGCACCTTTTCGCCAGTTTTCCGGCGAACTTTTCGCCTGATTTAGGTCGGCGGCGGGGCGCGCTCATACATCGCATGTAAAGTCTGCCGCGCCTCGCGAGTGTGTGGGGCGCAGTGTGGGGACTTAGGCACAGTGCGGCGCTGCGCTTATGATTCGCCGCCCGGGGTATTGCGCTCATACATAGCATGTAAAGTCCGCCGCGCCTCGCCAGTGTGTGGGGCGCAGTGCGGGGACTTAGGCGCAGTGCGGCGCTGCGCCTATGATTCGCCGTCCGAGGAGGTGCACTCATACATGTGGGGAAAAGTTCCCTGTGCCTCGCCAGTGTGTGGGGCGCAGTGCGGGACCTAGGCGCAGTGCGGGACTGCGCCTCACATGTATTCCGATTCGAGACAGGCTGGAAAACAGCCAGAAATCATTAAAGATGTCCATGCGGAGTATGAATCAAAAAATCGCATTTAAAAAGGCGTCAAACATTCTCTGAAAAAGAGCTCAAACCTACAAAAAAAATACATAAATAAAATTCACTTTCCAAACATCAAGAACGGCGCGACATCGGGGAATTTGGAAAATTGAAAAAATTTCGGGAAATACAGTAATTCAAATTCTGTAAGCTATTCTCATTGGTATAAACCAACCAATCAGAATAGGAGCGACAGTGACCCATTATAACCTATGGAGAAGATTTGACCAATCAAATTCAAAGGCGGGACAGTTCAAAATACAGTAAAAAGGCAGAAAAGAGCTGATTAGTTAAGCTAGCGGGGGTTTGGCTAGCTAAGCCAATCAGAATAGGAGCGACAGAGACCCATTAAAACCTATGGAGAACTATTGACCAATCAAATTCAAAGGCGGGACAGTTCAAAATACAGTAAAAATGCAGAAAAGAGCTGATTGGTTGAGCTAGCGGGGGCTTGGCTATCCCAGCCAATCAGATGACGAGTAACGGCGGTAACGCACGACCGCAATCAAAGGGTTAAAGCATCGGGTTGCGGAGGTTTCCTCCGCTCCCCGATGCTCGTAGGAGATGCTCTGGGATTAGGGCTGTGTAGTACAGCCCTGATCTCAACGCAGTTGCGGCGACACAAAACCCCGATGTCTGCAGCGACGCCAAAAGACGTCGCTGTAGATGATCGACCCGCACCAGCTGACACCAAAAGATGGTGCGCGTTCGTTAAGGGGTTAAGGTATGGCCACAGACTGTGGGAATGAAAGGATTACATGCTGAGGATTGAAAGTTTACTCCACTCCCCAATATTTACAGAGACTGCTCTAGGAATAGAGCTGTTAACTACAGCTCTGTTCCTATTGCAGTTACCCCTCTACCTGCAGCGATGTCTATTGGCATTGTTGTAGACAGACGACCTGGTTAAAGGCAGCACACAAACTTCCAGGGTAGGAGACTGTATTGTAACAACAATGCATTTTGGCATTGCTCCAGTGATTTTGTCAGGTAAAAAAAAATTATAGAGAGTAAACACTCCACTCGCTACATAACAGGGTAAAAAAAAATTTTAAACCTAAAAAAAAATGCCTGCAAAAAAGTAAAATGCCAAAAAATTCAGTTCTAAATGTAAAAATTAATTACATTTATAAATATTCACTTATTAAACATCCCAACTGTAATGTAACAGTGTGTGTTGAGCAGTGGTGATGCCACTGGTATAAACTACATAATCCAAGTATGTAATGTAATGCAAGTCATGTAAATGTAATGTAAATCATAATATGGGGTAACTAAATACAGTAGATAATTGCATAACAAGTGTTTGTGTCAGCTGGATGCATCATATGGAGTTGAAGAAAGGACATTGGAGAAAGTAGAAAACAAAAGTGAACACCAATTAAATGTTCTACTGATACCACAAGGATAAAAAGTAATTTGCCAGATAATGTTTACCCTGTTTAAATGTACTATTCTGTATTAATAAAATGACTATGAACTGCTGAACTACATTTGTAAAACAGTAACAATGTGGTGACTTAAATAAAAGCACATGGCATAAGGCAGAGGAACCCTATACACAATCAATATAGATAATATGGAGCTGCCAAGAAAATTAGACCCTCTGAGGAACCCAACTTTATGTGTAAAATATGCTGTTTTTATATATAAGATACTGTAGCATTTTCCTTCATGAGAAAGATGTTTTCCAGCAAGAACAGTGAAACTGCAGTGCATAAGGGTATGTTCACACAGTGTTTGTTAAATACGTATTTGGGTACGTTTTAAATAGCGAAAAAACAGACGCCAATAGGTATTTAACAATGTTCAAGTGTGATTAGTTTGATTTCAATGTAAAAATACGTATAGTCGTTTAATTATTTTATACACGTTATTGCATTACATTAAATGGATGTGTTCAAAGAATTGACCTGTCAATTCTTGATCCGCTTAATGTATTGAACAGGCAATAGAAACTATAGGGATATGTTTTTACGGTCCAGAAAATGTATCCAAATACGTACCATACCTTGGAGTACGTTTTTGGATGCGTTTGACACAGTGCATTTTACATATTGCAAAAACGTATCCAAGATCCCGTCTGCACATACCCTAAACCCATTTACTGCCACCTGGGTTGTTTAATGAGTAGATATTTCTAAGTAAATTTTAAAACTTTTATATTTTTGAATGATATATACTGTATATACTGATGTTTCTTTTGCATGTTACATTTTTTGAAATTTAAATAGGTTAAAGGATATGTCCACATAACGCATGTCAATATACACATCAGATTCTGAATCCTAGACACAAATTTACACTGTTATACAAGCTGTATACTGACTACTTTACAATGTATCAAAGTGTCATATCTTCAGCGTTGTCCCATATAATACAATATTTACAAAAAAGTGAGGGGTGTAATAATAATAATCTTTATTTATATAGCGCCAACAACAACCGCAGTACTTTACAATGTAGAGCAGGGGTGTCAAACTGCGGCCCTCCAGCTGTTGGGAAACTACAACTCCCATCATGCATTTGTATAATCTATAACAGTGGGCATGATGGGAGTTGTATTTTCCCCAACAGCTGGGGGCCGCAGTTTGACCCCCATGATTTGAGGGTTTTAATTACAGACAGAAGACAGACATTACACAATAAAAGCTACTTACAGATGAGACACAAGGTGTGAGGGTCCTGCTTGCAAGAGCTTACAATCTATAAGGTGTACTATATATATATATATTAATATATTATATATATTTTATTATTATATATATATATATATAATACAGTATATATATTATATATATATATATATACACAGTTGAAACCAGAAGTTTACATACACTATATAAAAAGATGCATATGCATGTCTTTCTCACTATCTGAATATACCTTACCCGTTTTAGTTCAATTAGGTTTACCAAAATGATTTATATTTGCCAAATGCCAGAATAATTAGAGAGAGAGAATTTTTAAGGCATTTTTATTACTTTCTGCAAAGTCAAAAGTTTACATACACTAAGATTACTATGCCTTTAACAATTTGGGACAGCCCATATGATGATGTCATGTCTTTGGAAGCTTCTGATAGGTTTATCGGCAACATCTGAGTTAATTACAGACACAACTGTGGATGTATTTTAATTCAAACGACAAATACACTGCTTCTGTGTGTAACATCATGGGAAAGTGTAAACAAATTAGCCAAGATCTTAGGAAGAAAATTGTGGACTCGCACAACTCTGAATCATCTTTGGGTACAATTTCCTGATACCTGAAGGTGCCTTGTTCATCGGTGCAAACAATTATATGCAAGTACAAACAAGATGGGAATGTCCAACCATCGTACAGCTCAGGAAGGAGACGGGTTCTGTGTCTCAGAGATGAATGTTATTTGGTCCGACGTGCATATCAACCCAAGAACAAAAACAAAAGACCTTATGAAGATGCTGGAGGAAGCTGGTAAAATTAGTTCATTATCCACAGTGAATTGAGTACTGTATCAACATGGACTGAAAGGCCACTCTGCCATAAAAAAGCCATTACAACAAAAGAAACATATAAAAGCCAGATTAATGTTAGCAAATGCACACAGGAACAAAGACCTACATTTTTGAAGACATGTCCTGTGGACTGACGAAACTAAAATTAAACTGTTTGGCCATAATGACCATTGCTACGTTTGGAGGAAAAAGGGAAAATCTTGGAAGCCTAAGAACAGCAACCCAACTGTGAAACACAGGGGTGGCAACATCATGTTGTGGGGTTATTTTGCTGCAGGAGGGACTGGTGCACTTCACAAAATAGATGGCTTCATGAGGAAAGAAGATTATGTGGCAATATCAAGACATCAGCCAGGAAGTTAAAGCTTGGGAGGAAATGGGTCTTCCATATGGACAATGACCTGAAGCTACTGCCAAACTGGGTACAAAGTGGCTTAAGAATAACCAAGTCAATGTTTTGGAGTGACCATCACAAAGCCCTGACCACAATCCTATTAAAAATTTATGGGCAGAGCTGGAAAAGCAGGTCCGAGCAAAGCCACCTACAAACATCGCTCAGTTACACCAGTTCTGTCAGGAGGTCTGGACCAAAATCCCTACCAACTATTGTGAGAAGCTTGTGGAAGGATATCCAAAACGTTTGACTCAAGTCATACAGTTTAAAGGCAATGCTACCAAATACTAATGAAATGTATGTAAACTTTTGACTTTGCAGAAAGTAATAAAAATGCCTTAAGAAATTCTCTCTCATTATTCTGGCATTTGGCAAATATAAATAATTTTGGTAATCCTAATTGACCTAAAACAAGTACATTTATTCTGATTTCATGGATATGTGTCTTTTATATAGTGTATGTAAACTTCTAGTTTCAACTGTCTATCTATCTATCTATCTACCTCGCAAAAGTGAATATACCCCTCACGTTTTTGTAAATATTGTATTATATCTTTTTATGGGACAACACTGAAGATATAATGAAATAGGTTTCAGCAGCATAAATAGGCCCATTGAAGAATAAAGTATTGAGTACAAGCCAATAAGACTAGGATCACCATCTATGAAAATATCCAAAAAAACTAGCTTGAGAAAGGTTCCGTTTAGAGCCAAAACGTTGCTGCTGTTGGGTTAATAAACTTCCATATTTTTTAATGTGCTGCCTCTCTGCAGTTTTTGAACACTGAAGATATGACACTTTGATTCAATTTAAAGTAGTCGTACAGGTTGTATAAGGGCCCGTCCCCACGGCAGAGAGCAAATACCGGTCAGATTATCTGACCGGTATTTGCTCTGTTTGCACGGCCGCAGGGGGATGTTTGTGTGCACGGCCGCAGGGGAATGGCTTTTCTCTGCTGTTTGCAGAGAAAAGCCCCCTCTTCACATAGAAATATCCATATTCCGCCCGGAAACCGGGCGGAAGAATGATCATGTTCTATGTTTTTCGGACCACTGGCGGTGTAAAAAAACATCAGGCTGAAAATCCGTGCAGTGGGGGATGCTGAATGGATTTTCTATAAAGGTCCGTACTAAAGTTTGACAGGCGGTTTACAGATGGTTTTCCAAAACCTAAAACCGTCTGTAAAACCGTCCAAAAACCCTTGCTGTGGGGACAAGGCCTAACAGTGTAAATTTGTTTGCCCTCAAAATAACGCAACACACAGCCATCAATATCTATATCGCTGGCAACAAAAGTGAGTACACCTTAAGTGAAAATGAACAAATTTTGCCTAATTTGCCATATTCCCTTCACTGTGTCATGTGACTTGTTAATGTTACAAGGCCCTAGGTATGAATGGGGAACAGGTGTTTTAAATTTGATGTTATCGCTCTCATCAAGAGCTGTGAATGGTCACTGGAAAATTCAAACAGTCGTATTGCACCTCCTTGCATAATAACACTCTGAGGAACTGAAAAAACAAATTCTTTGCTTGCTTAAACAAACAAGATGGCGTAGGCGATAAGCAGTATTTGGACTAAACAACCCTGAAACTGAGTCTTTCAGCATGGGTGCCAAAACTATACAGACGGTTTTATAGACCAGGTTTCCAGCTCATAACAGGCCTCTCCATGGTCACCTAAGAAGTTGATTGCAAGTTGCTCCACTAGTCATTTCCAAGAGATGAGTGCTCAGGAGGCTCAGAGATTACGGATCACCTATCAGTGCATTCAGACTATACAATGCACATTGCTATCAAATTGGTCCTGCAATTTTGTTCCCAGAAGGAAGGCATTTTTTCTAAAGATGATGTAACAAGAAAAGTCCTGTAAGAACAGTTGCTGAAGACATAGCAGACTAAGACATGGGATACTGGTAAACCATGTCTGTTTGTCCTGATGATAATCTACATCTGAACCATTGGTTCAGATGGATTCGGAAAGCGATGGTGGTGTGGCCAACTCCAGGTGAGGAGTACAAAGAACCAGGACGTGGTCTTGGTCGTAAAGTCAAGGCATGTGTGGGAGTGTACAACAATTTTAGGAGGGCTGCATGAGTGCTGCTATTCCAAGGAGCTACAGTTTATTATGCAAGGGAACCATGTAATTGTAAACATCTAACAGAGACATATGAAAAGCAGAGTATGCGTCCCCTTCACCTTTTGGCGCCACCAACAGCCAATATTTCCAGACGTGCATGGTAACCAACTGCAAACACACCACTGCCGATTTAGCTACTGCGCAAATGAGAGGTAATAGAGTGCCTGGACTTGTCAGGCCATGATAATATGGTTTCTCCATGCCTAAAACCTTTAGTGATCATGACTGTGCGTGGGGTCATTCATATAAATGGAAGGAAAGGTGAGGAGGCATAGGTGAAGTGCTTCTATCCTACGTGCATCCACCACACCATGAGGTCCTGTCATGAGGAAAGGACTGGTAAGAGGATTCCAATGTTTCTGCACTTACTGTGAAGCTCGAGTGAAATCTCACATGTTCTACAGAGAGTTAAGAACAAATGCTGGGAAAAAATAATGGTGTGGACCACTCATCAAAATATCGACACTTTGGACACAATTTGCCCATTTTCATTCCCACTTATTTAGTTTTGTTGGCTCTTGGTTTTACATTACTTACAGTAACTAAAGGAGTCATTATCTTCATTAGCTCTATATAACAGAGTAATGGTCACTCACAGACCTTTAAAGAAGAAGGGGAAGATGGCGGGTATGAAGGTATAACCGGGATTATCAAAGCTCCACATATATGTCAAAAATTAGCTTCACACACACACCGCGTAAGATGAATGTAAAACTAAAAATAAGTATTTCTTAATTAGTATATTACAAGGGCAGATATATAAATGCAACCATATTTCAAAACAATGCTGTGAACAAACTGTTTTAAACAATCAAAGATCTTGTAACAAGATTTCTGTTGTTTCTTAGAGAAGCAAGAAGAAAAGATGTCAGATAGATAACCGACGAATCGGCTATAGCCTTTTTCGAAGACGACATCACAATGAGGCGTCACTCAAGGGAGGAAGATATAATTGGAGAGGAGAGAGATGTATCTAAGTAATTGGGCATAAATGATGGAAAAGCGTTTCGCACAAAGGATCTAGCCCGCTAATAGGACTGTGAAGAGTAGGCCTGGACTGAAGGAGAAAGTATGTAGTGAATTGGAGCGCGGACGTCCGTTGTAAGACCCAAAAGAGGCTGATCCCATTCCTCCATACTTCGCCTTATCCAGGCCTATCTGTCCACAAGCCTATAGGCGGCTAATACCTTTGTGGACCGGCTTTCCCAATTTATGCACCATACTACTAGATAGCATAACTTCCCTGCTCCATAAATTCACTTCCCTCCTTAGTGACACCCTTGGGATGTCTCGGCGAAAAAGGGCTACAAGCCGAAAACGTCGCTTCTTATTATGACATTCTTTTTTTTTTCTTATGCGGGTTTCTCATAAGAAACCAAATTCTTGTTTACAGATGCATTATTTAGTAAAAGCAGCTGCGTTCGTCTCAGTCAATGCTTTGAAATTTGGGTGTCATTTATATATCTGCCCCTGTAATATACTAAAATCCTTTTCATTGCTGTCCCATGAATTAAGATATGAGTCATAACAATATTTGGGACAAAAATGCTGAGGGGCCTTACTTACTCGTTCTTGTTGACAGATACCTGTAGTATTTATTGTATATATAATATATATAGTTGAAATATATATATATATAATATATAATATATAAATATATGATATATATATATATATATATTATATTATAGTAAATGACCAATCCTCTTCAATGCGAGCCCTATAAACCAATATGAATACCCATTTGATAAATTAATAGGATAAATATATTAGTAAATGGCCATCCTCTTCAGAATGGCTTAGACTATATGACCTTACTTTGCAAAAAACAATTCAGTCACACACCTACACCTTTTATCGATCATTACAATATCATCATAACAAAGATCACATAATCAAGGATTAATGTTTGAAAGCGATTCGCGTTGCTATCCGAGAACGATCGATAGTCGATAGCGAGTCGGCAGCTATGATAAAGTCTTTTCGATAGTGAGTCATCCGATTATGCGCGATGACCAATAAAGTCTATGGGAGAGCAACAACACCTTCATTAATTACATCCCAAACAAGGCTGGAGAAGCTGAAAAAAAAAATTAAACATCCACTAACAGTCAATGGATACTTGCTAAATCTTAGGCAACACACTTAGGTTATAAAAGTCACAGAAAAAAAAAGAGTCACAGGACCATTTACTATCACCTGGTCTTGTACCACAAGCCCTGACCTTTATAATCCTGCAATATCACCGCACAAATTTAAAAATGCCCAGAAGGACAGTATGATTTGAAGACCATAATGGTTACTTGATACTTGAGACATTGAAATATGAGCCTGTCCGTGGAACAGCAGGGCCAGTGAGAGGCCCCAAACCTTCAATGACCTCCCCAACATTTAAAAGTGCCCGCAAAAAGGAGTCTTTCAACCACCATTTTTAGTTGAACTGGACATTGACTATACCTGTCCCTGGGCCACAGCTATGAGCCCACAAACCTGCATTGAACCCCCCACAATTTAAATAAGTGCCGGAAAAAGGAGTTCTTTCAACAACCACCATTTTTAGATTTTTCACGCGGACATTGACTATAACCTGTCCTGGGCCACAGCATGAGACCCCAAAACCTGCATGACCCCCCACATTTAAAAAGTGTCCGGAAAAAGGAGTCTTTTTCAAACCACCATTTTTAGTTTTTCACTGACGATTTGACTAGTAACCTGACCCTGGCCACAGCGAATGACGCACAGTGTCCGGAAGTTACAGTGGGTGCGTTGAAAGCCCAGGCTAGGCGTTCCGTCATCTATTACCGACGAGCAGGTTTTATGCCCGATGACGCAAGCAAACGAAAACTTGTCGTGCTGAAGCATTAGTGAGCGGAAGCGGAAGATTGTGAGAGACGCCGTTCACAGGCTTTCCTCTGTACATCATGTCATTACCTGGGTAGGCCTTGCCCCCATAACACGTATTGATGTGGAAACCACATTGCGCTTCACTGGAAATACCTGGTGAGTTAACGCTCCTGATTACATTACCCAGGTCGCCCTTTATCTCTTGGCAATTCTTTGTTTCTCATTTTACTCAACGTGCTTTTGAGGAAATGGTCTCTGTGCTTTGTTCCTTGTCCGTGCTCCTACTCCCATGTCGCTCTGAATCGACCTACATCTGGTCCCAAGTTTTCCTGTACCTCCCTTGAGTACAATTCAATTAGGTTTTTTGTTTAACAGCTATTTTGTACCATTACGCATACAAGCTTTTTTGTAACATTTAATTCTAGAAAACACATTTTTTTAAAATAGGATGGAAATTCCCACCATCTTAGTCCATTGTATTCTCTTTTGTTTCATTTGTATTAACATGGGTGTGTCCTCAATACAGGGAATTTGAATAGCTATGTTAAAGAATCTTGCAAAAACAAGTCATGTTTTTGCAATATGTGTCCATTAACAGGTGTCCTCCTATCCTGTTTCTCTGACAGCAGCTCATCACCCTTGAGTCCACTCTAGACAATTGTTAAGAACAAATGTCGTTAGAGAGTACAAGCATTTTTTTAGAATAGAACCTGATGTATAGCTGCATGCAACTCAAAATGACCCCAAAAATTCAAGGCATAGACCCTTGAGCCCCTTTGGTCAATTTGTTGAAGTAACAAATTTCTGTAGAAACAAATTTTTTTAGAAATGGTGAGGACCTGTAGTATAGCTGCATGTCACAAGCACAATGCGCCCCAACACAAATTCAAAGCGACCACTATGAGCCACTATTGGTCAATTGATTGCCAGTAGAACAAAGTCTGTTAGAAACCTAACAATTTTTTATAATAGTGCGATCCTAGTAGTGCGATTGCTGCATATTCATAAAGCAGATGACCCAAAAAAATTCTAAAAAGATACTGTCTCAATCCACTGTTAAAAAGTCAATTGAGAGGGAGACAATGACCACTTAGAAGTTCACATTACTGTTGCCGAAAGGACCATGATTATGCTGTGTATCTCACCAAGCTACATGAACGCCCAAAAAGATTATAAAATATGACTCTACAGAGCCACTATTTAAAAAATTTGTGAGGAGAAAATGCCCACTTAGAAGTCACATTTCCTTGTTCCAAAGGACCATGTTATTGCTGTAGGCTCACACAGCAACACAATTTGAGCCTACAAATAAAAACACAATGACAAGATTCTCATTTACAGCGAAAACTTCCTTAAGATAAAGTGAGTTAAATTGGAAGTAACGGAGTTGTCATGAAACCTGCTTGTCTTTATACAGTCTCCTCACAGCAAAAAACCAGCAAAATGAACTGTTGGGAAAAGATAAATGAAAAAATTGCAGTAAAGAAATGATCATTGTTTAAAAAAAAGATTTCAAGAGGAACCATTTTCCTGTTTGTGAAAATGAATGTGAAGTAGACTGGCACTAATCGTTGAACCTCCAGGATGGTCTATGTGAGGGGCCAAACACATAGAATCAGGAGATCCATGCTGATTCTCTTGATGAAAGTTCACAAAAATCCAACATTATCTTGAAAAAAGCCCGGAAGTCGTTTTGTCTGTAAAGACGAGCCACCACCCAGCTGTGCTGAAGGTCGCGCTCAGTTAAATGGCGCATGGCTGCTTGCTATCAAGTCCATTTTTGGATCCCAGAATCTAATTGGGACTCCGCGAACACATGCAAATAACATCGAGGATGTTGAGGCCTCAGAATATGTCAGTTGCACCATGCATCTTTAATCTGATCCTCACGGGTGTTGGATGTGTGCCCCTGACATTGCCATGCGCTATGGGTGAGGTGGTAAACAAAGATTGCCAGAGCGTCAACCCATTAGGCTTCTGCCACCTTTGCCTGCTGCGCCGCTACGCCTGACTTGGCACTCTACTTGCTGTCACGCGGTCGGCTGATGTTGTTTATTCCACCGTGACATTTGGGGAACGTGAAGCAGACGCAACAGATGTCTCCAGTTGATCAATCAGCAAGGTCCACCTCCATTTCCTCATTTTACTACTCTATTATGGGTGTGGAGAAGGAAAGTGCTGATTTTTTTTTTTGTACCCGGGGGATCCAGGAGAGGTGGCCACCCAGTAACTGTATCGATCACTTTTGATGGCCTTTAAGTGCGAGTATCAAGTTGAGGAAATTGGAAGCATCCAAGCCTCATCATGTTGAGAGTATTGAGCCTTGAATTTCCCAAGCTCTGGTCGAGGGTCACTAGGCAACTGATCTTCCCATCCTACATCTTCCCTCCCTTCCGCCTCAAATATCGCTGCCTGACCTCTTTCCAAGGCAGGGAACGTCGGTAACCAAACAAGTCGGTGTTCTAGAGAATCCTCCTCGCACCTCCTCCTCCGAGCTGCCGTTCTCCCGGCAACAGCTTCAACACAGCCCTGACCTGCCTGAGATGATGCAGCCCTGAGGGAGGGACTGATGCCGCCACCCTTGCACTAGCCTTCTGGACCCCGAACCACGTGGGGGGTGCTAATGAAGACCGATGAAATTGTTACAACTGTCGGGCCTGTGTGGATTTGACTGGAGATGAAAGGCTCCGTGTCCGCATTCTGTGTCCATCTCGCTCCTCCGATCGCTGGCGGGACCTGTTGTTTCAGAGTGTCCAACGAGTCGTTTCCAGAACCTAAGATCCACGCACAATGCGTTCATGCTGACGAAGGGCATTGTCGCGCACTGGAACACACATTTTGGTTGGCTTCTTCAACAAAACTCTGGCAAGGATGGGTGAGGGAGCTCATTGCAATCACCTGCCTTCACTCTCATGGTTCACAACACCCCGAGGTCCGTTATACCGCTTCATTGTCAGGCCATTGTCCGCGTCTAGCATTCGTACTGAGGTAAATGCATCTGCGCGAATGCTGCTTCACAATCGCTCGGAGCATTTGGAAAGGTGGAGATTCCCAGCGTGTATGCCGCACGTCCAACAAATGTATTCGGTGACCGGGAGGCCCGAGCTGACCTGCAAAACAACGCAGCCAGGCAGGACTGAGAGCAGGGTGCGAACGCGGAAGTCTGGGCGAAACTTCAGACCTCGAGACTTCTTCATCAGGCAGTGCCAGGACCCGGGTAGCTCTTTTAGAAAATTCTGGACGACAAGGTGTCATAGACATGTGCCAGTAGGCAAGTGGATGTGCTCCAGCCTACCGATCTTAAGGGCCGGACCTAGCAGAGTTCGCGCCCGTTATATCGCCCACCATCCGATGATCCTGGCCAAAGGTTCTTGCACACCCATCACCATCGCTCTCCGGTCATCGTTGTTAGGAAGCCGTACCTACAAAAGCTCCTGACCCTGTGTGTGACAGGACGGCTCATCCAAGGCAATTAATCTTCACAACGGCCTGGTGTCTCTGGGCACGTGATGCCACCAGAGGGACCTTGGGGTGAAAGAGCTCCTGTCACCATCCTCCTTGTCGGTTTTGAAGAGCGTGCCCGCCGAGTCCTGAGAGCACACCGTCAACCTTCCAGACACATCCACCACCTCACCCAGTGAGCTCGTCACAGAGATATAGCGCCTTGGCCTGCTTTACTGGCCACTGTGCTCGTGTGATGCAAAATGGACTTTTCCCGCCCAGAATGCTGACAAAACGAGGGGTCCGCTTGAACATTTTTAGCGATGACGAGCCCGTTGGCTAGGCCAGAGGGGCGCAGGGGACGCCCCCGGCCATTTCTTCGTTTTTCTGGCAAAGGAGAAATGGCCTGCTCCGGCATCTGGTATAGGGGCTGACAGACGACAGGGCTCATGACGAGGCGTAAAACCCATCTGTGTCCACCAGACGAAGGCAACACCATTCCAAATGCCAAAACGCCTGGCAATGCCGACATTCCCGGCTTTTGGCTTTGGGAGCTTGTTTGGGTTAAAAGATTGTTTTCTTCTTGCTGCTCCCAAACCCTGGAAGACCAGAAGGCTGGGCTGGCTAAACTGCCCCGCTGTACGGGCGTGCTGGGGGTCGTCAAACCGGCGGAAGGAGAAGGGGTAGGAATGGGTCCCTCTGTGGTGGTGCTGGGTGGATACTCTTCGGGCGTACGTGGACGGCTGAACGCGGAGGCTGTATCCCTGATCAATCGACTACTAGAGTAGACCATGGGCTAGCTGAGGAAACCCTTGATGTTGGCGAGAGGGCGAGTGTAGAGCGGGAGTCAGAGGGTGTGACAGTGCGTTGGAGGCCCGGCGTCGTTCCTGGTGGCCTTTACTTTTGGCCAAGTGTTCCCGTCCATTTCAACTCATGCAGTTCGCTGCATGTGACTAGACATTGGTGGTGGTTAACCACTTAAGGTTCTTGCCTCCTACCTTAGCGTTATGAGCAAAGGCGCATAGACAATCGCTGGGTGAATGCAGAAGCTTGCTCAAGGAAGGCCGCAGGCTTGAGAGGAACCTGGACCTTTTTTTAAAGGCGATAATGAGAGCGGGGGGTTTTTCGCTCACCGGGCTGGGGGAAACATATCAGCGGACTTTTTGCGACCCGGGGCCCCCCTCCCTTTTGTTGGGGGGGAAACCCGGGACGGGCACTCACCCCCAACGTCTTTCCCCCTCGTCCAGTGAGGGAAGCGCTCGCAAGCAAATTTTTTGCGGAAAGACCACGTTGGTTTTTCAAAGTCGTCACATCATCATCAACACAGGTACTTCCCTCGTCCTGACAAACCTGCATCCCAAAAGGGGCCGGGGCTACCCAACCCAAAAGGTACTTGGCCGGCGTTGCCAAACCCCCTGGGGTTTTTGCTGGGTTGACCGGGTTCCTTCTTTTTCCCCCTGATGGCACAGTAACGGGGGGTCAAGCAGACAAAATCCCTCCTCCCTTTTGGGCCCTTAAACTTTTTTAAAATGCCTTTTTGACCCCCAAACCCCATTTTTTTCACAAAGAGGTCTTCCCGAAAAAGGATTATCCACAGTGGGGGACACGATTTTACATTTTGGGGTGCCTTCGCTTCATGTTGATGGAAAAGCTGATAAGCGATGATTACATTTGCGGCCCTGACTGGAGGAGGGAGGAGGTCAGACTGCGGATGCAGTTGCATTTTAAACCCCTGAAAAACAAAATTGGCGACGCTGGGTTTGTTACTGAGAAAACACAAAACCCCCGGGCCCCTCGATGAACAGGCCTGACGATCCTGCCCAAAAAACAATCCCTGGCTTTCGTGTTTTCCCCCAGCACTTGGGAAAGGGGCCCCCTTCTTTTATCTTTCCCTTTTACCTCCATGTGGCCCACCCCCCTCTTTGCTCGCTTTCCACCTGAATTTTGCTCCATTTTTCAAAAATAAAAATTTTAGAGGGGTAATGGAAGAGTTTTTTGGGAAAATCTCTTTTTTTTAAAAAAAACGGGAAAATTTACCGCTATTTTCAAAATCCCTCAAACCCAAAAAAAATTGCTGG
>JAODAL010018581.1:0-74355 GCA_025379985.1 Phyllomedusa bahiana
CCCAACCCTCCCCCCTCTATTTGTAACTGTTGGCGGCCGCCAAAATGTCAGGAAGCGCGAAAAGGGCCCCGAAAATTAATAGATTATGCGCAGATTTTTAACTAAATTATCGCGTGATCGAAAAATCCGATTACCATAAAAACCGTGCCGATTTCAACTTTGTCGATAAAAATCGCTCAACACTACTTATTACTAACTAGTCCAAAGGACAGGAGTAGAATGACAGCAACCGGGGTTTGAACACTCAGGAGCTGCCTGAGAGAAGAGTTGATGTCTGAGCATGTGCGACCAGGACTGAGGACCTCACAGCCCTGGTCGTATCCCCTGGAGATGAGCTGTAAACAATAGATCATGAAAGGAGCAGCTAAAACAAAAACGGTGCAGAATTTTTAATAATGATGGAAGGTGAAAATGTTTATTATTTAATTTACAAACGTCACACGTCAATTTTAGTTCATGGCAAAACCCCTTTAAGTTTGGTCCTTGCTTCCTTACACCTTTCCCTATATAATTAGCCCAGTCTGCTTCAAGCTCCCTCCATGCACATCCTGAATTTATTTCATATTTTGCTCTTGAAGTCTTTTGGTTCTGAAGCCCTATTCTGGAATGTTAGTGGCTCCTCCCACATAGTAGATTCAGGAAACATCTATGAGGTTCAGGAGAGCTTGGCCATGAAACCTCTCAAGGAGAAGAAATATTACCTCATCAAGTGGAAGAGATTCGGCCTGGAAGAAAGTTCATGAAATCCCCCCGAAAAGATCACTGCATCTCAGCTCTTCCACAAATTACACCTTCATCTAGTTCAGAAGAAGAAGAAGGATCATAAGTAGGTGGGGGACTGTCACAGAAGCACCGCGGTCCGTGCCCTGCTTCACGTGCCCTTGGCATGGTTTCCTGGCATGATACTCATCTCTCCTCCACTCCCTGCCAGTGTTTGGTCTCCTCCCCTGCTCCCAACCTGTCCCTGTGGCAATCTAGCAGGAGACGCTCATGCTGTACCATTCTGATACAGGGATAGTGCGTGCCACCCAACTTTTCTGAAGCCAATGGCATTTTTCCAGGGGCTTTATCTGGAGAACTCGCCATTATCACCTTGCCTGTTGTTGGTTCATTTACCCACAGCCGGGGTGGGCAATTAATTTTCCCCTTGGGCCACATGAGAAATTGGAATGGTTTTAGAGGGTCAGACCAATATATTTAACTTAGTTCTACCCAATACCTATATACTATAGTCCCCAGAGTCGATTGTTAAGCTCTTATAAAGTGACTTGAGGCCTTTACAACCAGCTTAACAGCCGATTGTAGTCCCTGGAGTCAATTGATAAGCTCTTATCACTAAACTTGAGACCTTAACAACTGGCTTAATGACTGTTAGCGACTTCACAACGCAGTAAGTTATAAGGTAATATGGTGCACCAGTGAGTATATAGGCCGGTTATAGGTCCTCCAGTAGGTATCTAGGTAGGTTATAGGTCCCCCAGTAATATAGGCAGGTTATAGGTCCGCCAGCAGGTATATAGGTAGGTTTTAGGTCCTCCAGTGGGTATATTGATAGGCTATATATCCCCCAGCAGGTATACAGGTAGGGTATAGGTCCCCCAGTTAGTATACAGGTAGGTTACAGGTCCCCCAGCAGGTATATAGGTAGGTTATAGGTCCCCCAGTTGGAATATAGGCAGGTTACAGAGCTAGTTTTACTTGTGTTGTATTTTCCAGTTTTGACCTTTGGCTTTACATTCCTGACTACTCTTTGCCTGCCACCTGCCCTTACCTCCTTGCCTGTGACCTGACAACACCTGCCTGCTCCCTTTGTACCTCGCTGGCAACTCGGCTGTCACTGTGAGGGGTCATTTCAGAGATAGAGACCTGGGAGTCCCTCGCAGCCAAGTCCGTTCTGGAACTGCGGGAACTGGTGAATACTGGGTGGCTCCTTAGACTCCGCTACCTGGCATGGTTATTGACATCTTTTGCAGTGACCCAGTGGATCCACCAGTGTGACAGTTACTGTTTTGCTCCTAAAAATCTACATTTTTATTTTAATTATTTTGCTATTATAATGTAAATTAAACCTTTGGCTTTTAACACTGCTTGAATCCTTTTGGGAATGCTCTTGATCAGTTTCAAGCATGTCTCAAAATAAATCTGATGCCAGGTCTCTTATACAAGTTCCCAATATTGATGCATACTGGACGACTCACCTGGGTATGAATACAGCTTTAGCTTTAACTCTACCCAGAAGTGTTTGATTGGTTGAGTTCTGGTGAATGTGGGAGCAAATCCAGCAACTGTACTTTATTATCATTGAAACATTTCTTTGCCAATCTCAACATTTTCTTCAGGTTGTTGTCCTGCTGGATCATTGTCATCCTTTCCATAACCATTGTACTGAAATGTACGAGACCACCACCAATATTGATCAAGTATCCATTGCCTTTGTCTGTGAAACAGCCCCATGTCATCAGGCTTTCTTCACTGAACTTCACAGTTCCTTTAATTTCACAATCAATCAGCCTCCTTTGCCCTTGATTCTTCCAGACCCATTTTCACCCATCAAAACCCAGTCTATTGATTTTCATCTCATCGCTCCAAATCACCTGTTTCCAATGTTGTACCGTCCACTTTTCATACTTTTTTTTCATACCTTTTTGCAAACTCAAGCCAATGCTTCTTATTACGATATTGAAGTTGAGGCGTCTTTACCTTTTTTCGGGCCACCATTCTATATTTGTGTTATGTGTGTTGCATGGTGCTTGCATTGACATTATGTTTGTCTTGGAAGAACTGATAGACTATGTGATGAGCTGACTTGTTGACTCCGGTATTCTGCCTACACACCATTTGTCTTTTGAATGGATTGATGATCTTTATTTTGTATTCTTCCAACTGTCACGGCACTCATGTGATGCAGTTTGGCAATTTTATTGCCCGCTATCAATGAGATGGATGATGCTGTCTCTGTTTTCTTGGGAAATCTTGGGAAAGTGATCTTTCATTTGGGAATCAACCGAATAATAGACTGAGCTATTACGGAATGTGAAAACAGGTTGTAATTTGTAGTTTACAAGAAAAACCACCAGGAGTAAAAAAGTGACAATGCAGTTACATGACAAGAATCTGCATACAGTATGGAAAATAAGTATTTGATACGTTGGCGATTTTGCACGTTTTCCCACCTACAAAGAATGGAGAGGTCTGTAAGTTTTGTTATAGGTACACTTCAACTGTGAGAGACATAATCTAAAAAATTGTAGTCCTGCACAAGGCTAGGATGGGCTACAGGACAATAGGCAAGCACCTTGATGAGAAGGCTAAAACCCTTGGCACAATTATTTGAAAATGGAAGAAACACAAGATGACTTTCAATCTTCCTCGGTCTGGGGCTCCATGCAAAATCTTACCTCGTGAGGTAAGGATGATTCTGAGAAAGATCAGGAATCAGCCCAGAAACACAAGGGAGGACCTGGTCAATGACCTGAATAGAGCCTGGACCACAGTCTCAAAGATTACCATTAGTAATACACTACGCCGTCATGGATTTAAAATCCTGCAGGGCACGCAAGGTCCTCCTGCTCATGTCAGCACATGTCCAGGCCCAGTTGAAGTTCACCAATGACCACCTGGATGATGCAGAGGCGTCATGGGAGAAGGTCATGTGGTCAGACAAAATAGAACATTTTGGTATCAACTCCACTCGCCATGTTTGGAGGAAGAAGTACAATCCCAAGAATATCATACTGTATGGTGTTTTTCTGCAAAGGAGACTGGATGACTGCACTGTATTGAAGGTAGAATGGATGGGGAAATGTATCAAGAGATTTTGTTCAACTACCTCCTTTCCTCACTAAGAGCATTGAAGATGGGTCGTGTCTGGGTCTTCCAGCAGGATAATGACCTGAAATACACAGCCAGGGAGTGGCTCTGTAAGAAACATTTCAAAGTCGTAGAGTGACCCATCCAGTCTCCAGACATGAACTCAATTAAAAATCTTTGGAGGGAGCTGAAACTTAATGTAGCCCAGCGACAGCCACAAAATCTAAAAGATCTTGAGAAGATCTGCATAGAACTGTGGGCCAAAATTCCTGCTGCAGTGTGTGCAACCTTGGTCAACCTTGGAGGGCTTCTTAAAGAAAATCTAACAGGTCTGTGAGAGCCAGAATTCTTGCTGCTTTGTAGGTGATCAAATAGTTATGTCATGCAATAAAATGCTAATTAATATTTAAAAATCATACAATGTGATTTTCTGAATTTTTTTTTTAGATTTTGTCTCCCACTGTTAAAGTGTACCAAGATTAAAAATGACAGACCTCTCCATTCTTTGTAGGTGGGAAAACTTAAAAAATCACCAGTGTTTCAAATACTTCTCTTCCACACTGTAATTACGCATATGTTAAATAGTTACAAGTCAAATTTATTTATGAGATAGCCAAGATGATTGCCTACATAATGATGGTACTCTCACATTCAAAGCTGTAGTGGATGGTGAGATATGGAGCCTGAAAGTCAAAAGTTGCAAACATTGTTACCCTTTTGCTCATCACTGTAAATACATTAAAGTTGGGAGATTCACATCTGCGTTAGATTGTTGGCTGATCCAAAAAAATTCTGCATGATTAACATACATATATCTAATTTGTATGGGGTGCGGTACACAAGTAAAAATATATTAAGACATTTACCAGTATTTTAACCATATACTAAGTGATGTAAGGGACAGTACATGAGTGAATGACACCATTGTTTTTAAAAATTATTACAATTAGATTTTTGTAAATATTGAGACATCTAATTTGTCTCTGTCTCTATGGGCATTGTAGACTTACCCATGTGTATAACTTTATAAAACTAAGAAAATATAGAAAATTAATAAATACATATATACTGTTCACAGGATACATACTATCCAATTAGTTACAGTATCATATGACATATTATCATTAATCATTCCCTGACAGTTGGTGACATGTTATTAGTAGAAAACTTTATTGTTTCAGGAGTTAAAATCCACAAATACTTAAAAAAGAAAATTCATACATCCAAAGAAGACATTCATTCATTGAAGCTTAAATACTACAACTTTTAAATACCTAACAAGTGGAAAGATTATGAACTTGCTGTCTTCGCTCATATATTTGGAGTACAATAATAATGAAGTTTGCAGTTACTATTTTCCTACATTTATGAATGTTTTGTTTGTATAGTCCATGAGCCCAATGGAGAGTACGTTGTTCTGAAGCATACTGTGCTTTGCCAATTGCCCTTAACAATGAGCATATCTCTTATTCCTAGAATGCCTTAACAATGATGTTAGCAGACAATGAACTTCATTTAGAAGTCTGTAGAAGTTTTAGAGATGAAAATCAGCCACTTTTACTACACTTTGTCATTCCCGAGAAGTTAATAAACCAAAACCATTACAAGATCAAATAGATGTTATCATTCATAACATTATATGCATCTAACATTATAGACAATTGATGACTGTATATACTCACGTATAAGCCGACCCAGAGATAAGCTGAGGCACCTAATTTTACCACAAAAAAACTGAGAAAACTTATTGAGTTGAGTATAGGCCTAGGGTTGGAAATGCAGCAAGTAAGTGATGCCCCTTCATTAACCAGGACAGACATCATAGCAAAGAGCAGCAACTAGAGAACTTGGTGCCATGATGTATGAAATGATTGTCCCCAGTAATTCGCCACATTACACACACACAGCTCAGCTACATGCACATTACACACATATGGCTCTGCTACACGCACATTACACACAGCTCTGCTGCAGGCACATATAACACACACATTCACAACTCTGTTTCAGCTCATCCAGCAGTGATCACAACCAGTACAGCAGAATTCTGAATACACTGAGCAGCATCACTGACTCCCCACCTCCCCCCTCCGTGTGACATTATCACAGGTCCTGGAAGCACACAGCAGTCACATGACTCCCCCCTCTCCGAATGACATTATCACAGGTCCTTGAAGCAAATAGCAGTCAAATGACTCCCCCTATCCATGTGACATTATCACAGGTTCTGGAAGCACACTCCAGCACTTTCAGCTGAGGTAAGTTGTATTTTGGATAAATAGAACTCCAGTATAAGTCGAGCACATAAAAAATGTGCTGAAAAAGTCGGCTTATACTCGAGTATCTACGGCATATATTATTACTCTATGAACAAATTAAAAAGGTTTCTGCCTTATACAATAATGATTAAAACATATAGCAACCTACAGAAAATTGCACCAACAAATCCTAGTGTAATCCCAAAATGTAATCTTTATTATCACGTGATTTAATAAAATAAATTATTTAAAAATAATTCATGATGTAGACTACAGTTTACAGCTACACCACAAGCAAGATAATGGCCAACAATTTGTTGCATTTTTGGCAGTATTTTTTTTTTTATTTCAGCAGTCCTATGTAATTAAAAATTACTTCTAAACATCTTGCCCTTCTCTAGCTGTGGTGATAAAAAGATACAACTCCTAAATGACAAAGCAAAATAATCTCATTTTAATGTTGAAAGAAATGCTTATCTGCTCATAGTCTTCTTACAGTAATGACAGAATAAACAAGAATCAATGGATAAAATAATAATGGGTTAATCTTTTTCATCACACCCATCATGTCCCACTTATAACAATTACCTTTGGCGGGTCCTTAGGGGGCCATCCTCACTGCCGTGCTATCAAAGCTCACAGAGGGAAAGTCAGAGAAACAAACCAGGAAGTCATGTACATAGGGAAGCCTTAAAATAATTTAATAATTCCAGGATGCTGTACATTTTAGGGGGGGATATACAAAGTTCTAACAAAGTAAATTACAAAAAAGTTGACTGCCCATGATTTACAAACAACAAGGGGAGAAAAAGAAGGAAAGGTGAGAGGTAGACTAATTTTTTGGGGTTTTTAAGGGGGAGCAAATTTTTTTGTGGTTATAACCTATCGCAAAGGGTTTTTTCCCCGAGCTAGTGAAAGTGGGGGAGATCGATATGTTGGGGTAATGATACCAATAAGTGGAGTGGGGTTTGGGGGAGGGGGGGGTATCTGGGGATTAAAACAATATAAAAGGGATGGGACAGGTTTTTTACATCAAATAAACTTTTATTTCTTTTTTTCTTTCCCCCAAATTTTGAAATTCCTTGGTTAAAAGAAAATAAAAAAAAAAAAATTTTTGCTTAATAATTTTTTTTTTGTTTAACCCCAATTATTATTTTCGTTTTTAAAATTGGGACAATTCTGTAGCTTATCATTTTTTTCGGCCATTTTACATTTATCTCAGATTGCATTGAAAACCCTAGGAGGGCCTCGCTCTCCCTTTTTCCAAATAAACCCCCCCCTCTTTTAACTTCAAACACAAACTCGCTCGAAATTTTTTTTTCCCATAAAATCTATGAAAAGTAGCTCGCCTCTGATTGGCTAAGCTGGACGAGGGGCCCCCCCCGCTTCAATCCCCAATTTAGCTCGGGTTTTTGCCCTTTTTTCTGTCTTTTTAACTGGGCCCCCCCTTTGAATAGGTTTTGGGTTTTAATTTTTTCCCCCATAGGGGGTTTTAATAGGTCAAATGTCGCTCCTATTCTGATTGGGGCAATTTCCCCCTCCATTGGATATAATGGGGCCATGGGCGCTCCTATTTTTTATTGGTGTTTATGCCCCCCAACCCATCAGAAGAGCCTTTTAAACAAATTTTAATTTCTGTATTTTTCCCCCGATTCTCTCTTTTTTGCAATTCCCTATGTTTGCGCCGGGTCTCGGCGACAAACGCGTTGTTGGGGGATTTTTTTTAAATGGGTTTAATTTTTTTGAGAAGGTTTGAGCGCTTTATCTGTTTTTTTTTTTACACTTAAAAAAAATGATTTTTTGTATTAATAAATTCTTTCCGCAAAGGCGCTGAGCCCCCCCAGAATTTTCATTGCGCGTTTTTCCATAGACTACAAGGGGGAAGTAGCTCGCGTCTGATTGGCCCCGGGCTAGCCAAACCCCCCGCTAGCTCACCAAACAGTCTTTTCGCATTTTTTTCTGTTTTTTTTGAACTGGTTTCCCCCTTTTGATTTTGATTGGGTTTGGAAAAATTCTCCCCTTTGGCTTAAAATGGGGCCCTGTCCCCTTAAATTTGATTGGCCGAGATAGGCCCCAAACCCCCCCTAAATTTAGCCAATCAGCTTTTTTTTTATGCATTTTTACCCGTATTTTGAACTGTCCCACCGTTGATTCTGATTGGGTGAATCGTTCTCCATAGGGGTTTTTTAAAGGTTCACTGTCGCTCCTTTTCTGATTGGGCCGGGGTTTTAAAAGCCGACCCATAGAAAAAGGGGTTTCAGAATTTGAAATTTCTGGGGTTTTCCCAGGAAATTTCCAAAAATCCGAAAAATTTTTGATATTGTGGGGGTTTTTTAGATTTTTGGGGAAAGTGTTTTTTATTAAAAAACTTTTTTTTTTTTTTGAGGTTTAGCTCATTTTCGGGAAAAACGTTTTTTCCGCCTTTTTTTAAAGGGGGGATTTTTTTCGGAAAACATAATCCTGCCGCACAGAGCGGGGCCGCCGGGGTAAATTTTTGTCGGGGGATCCCTTTTAAACTGCTTCCTCGCATTTTTCCGATTTTGCTTTTACTTTCCCCCCGCCCCGGGCCCCCCGGGGGCATTTTTGACCAAAAAATTTAAAAATTTGGTCTGGCCTTTTTTCGGAGGGCGGCGCTGAATGGGGCCCGCCTTTGGCGGAGCCCGGGCCCTCGTACATTAAATCAGAGTTTTCGGGCGCACCCGGGGTTTTCCCCCCCCCGGAAAAAACCTACACCCGCCCCCACCACCGCAACCCCTTGCCCCGCCCCTTCATGCGGGGGGAACGATTGGGAAAGGGGGGTGGGGAAAAGCTGGCCCCCCAACACCGCATCCCCCCGCGTCCCCCACAAAAGGGGATTTCCGGGGGGGGGGGGGGGCCGGGGGGGGGGGGGAGGGGAGTATAACCGCCAAAAAAAAAAACGGGCGGAAAAAACCCGTTTTATACATGTTGCCTTTTTGTGGGAGACAAAGGGATTGCAATAGCTTTATTATTAAAAGTTTTCTGTTGAAATATTTTTTTTGGGTATTGGGCCCCGCCTGAATTATATGAGGATTTTTTTATCTTTTTTAGTAACTGCAGGTCTTTTGTTTGGTGCAAAACTCCCCTTTTATTATTTAGGGTTTCATTTCAGATAGGTGTTCTTTTTTTTAATTTTTCCCATTTCCAGCTTTGTTTTATAGAAACCACCTTGCATTTAAATTTTAATCCGCAATTTTGTATCACCACGGTTGATAGGTGAAAAAATCCTTTTATTACCCGTATACAATTCAAAATTTTTTTTTTTTTATTTTGGGCGCGGGCCCAGCTTTGTTGATAGACCCACCTTGAAGTTAAATTGAACCCAGAATTTGTAGTCCCAAGGTGAATTATAGGTCCCCAAAAATCCCTTATATTATTCTTTAACATTTCAGATCGTGTTTTTTCATTTTTGCCCAGCCCACTTTGTTGATAGACCCCCGCTTTAAAATTTGAATCCACAATTTTGTAGTCCCACGGGGAAATTTTGATAGGTCCCAAAAAAATACCTTTTATTACCTTTTATACTTTTCAGATACTTTTTTTTTCATTTTGGCGCGGGCCCAGCTTTTTTTGGATCGAGCCACCTTGAAGTTAAATTTGAATCCAGAAATTTTGTAGTCACCACGGTAAATTTGTAGTGCCAAAATACCTTTTTTTATCCTTACATTTCAGATACTTTTTTTTCACTTTGGCGCGGGCCCGCTTTGTTGATCGAGCCCCCTTTGAAGTTAAATTTAAAATCCAGAAATTTTGTAGTCACCACGGTGAATTGATAGGTGCCAAAAATACTTTTATTATCCGATACATTTCAGATACTTTTTTTTCATTTGGGGGCGCGGCCAGCTTTGTTGATAGAGCCACCTTGCATTTAAAATTTTGAACCCAGAAATTTTTTGTAGTCATCACAGGTGAATTGTAGGTCCCCAAAAGTCCCTTTGTTTTCCCGTATACATTTCAGTGTGTTTTTTCACTTTGGCACAGGCGCTTTGTTGTTTAGAGCCCCCTTGCAGTTAAATTTAAAACCCGAAATTTTTGATCCCCAAGGTGAATTGATGGGCCAAAAAATCCTTTTTTTTCCGTTACTTTCAGAACTTTTTTTTCACTTGGCGCGGGCAGTTTTGTTGTCAGCCCCCTTGAATTTAAATTTAAAATCCGCAATTTTGTAGTCCCAAGGTGAATTGATAGGTGCCAAAAAATCCCTTTTTATTTCCGTATACATTTCGATATTTTTTTTTTCATTTTGGCGCGGGCCCAGCTTTGTTGATAGAGCCCCTTGCAGTTAAAATTTTAAAACAGCAATTTTTTTTTGTTTGGGGGTTTTTGAGAATAGCTGTGATTTCCGTTTTTTAATAAAGCTTTCCCAAACTTTTCCATACCCTCTAAAATTTTATCTTTCTTAACAGGGAGCAAAATGCAGGGGGGTAAGCGAGCAAAGAGGGGGTAGGACATGGTTTTAAAGAGGTACGAGAGAAGGTGTCCTTCCAGGCTGGCGACAACACGCACCCAGGGATCGTGGGTTGCAGGATCGTCAGGCCTGTCATCCTGGGTCAGGGCCTTGTGAATTCAAAACAACAGCGTCCCCAATCTTTTCTTCAGGGGTTTAATGAAACCCTGACCCAGCAGTTTCCCCTCCTCGTACCCCCAGCACGGCCAATGTCGTCACCCAATCTCATCACCCACCCAAATAAAGAAAAGGCAGCCCAAATGTAACTCTGTACCCCCCACGGGTAATCCATTTTCTGAAGACCTCTTTGATGACAAATCGGTTTGGTTCAAAGCATTTAAAAAAGATCAAGGATGATTTTCTTGCCTGCGCCCGTTATGATCCCATCAGGGGGAGAAGGAACGGGTGGTCGGAAACGCCTTGCAGTGCCTCTTGCTTGTACCCCGCAGCTCCGGGATGCAGAAAGTCAGGACAAAACCAAGTCCCCTGTGGTTGTGATGAGATGATGACGACATTGTGGATCCAGGGGGTTTTTTTTTCCCGCAGAATTTGCTTGCGATTTTCACACGGGACGAGGAGGAAGACGAGGGGGAGTGTAAATAGGGTCCCCCTCAAAAAGGGGAGGGGGTACGAATCCGCTGATTGAATTCCCCCCGCCAGGCAGCGGAAACCCCGTCCTCGCTTACGCGTCAAAATTTCCAGGACCTCTCAAGCCGGGGCCCTTCTTTGGCAAGCCTCTGATTCACCCCACGATGTATATCCCGCCTTTGCCGTAAACGCATAAGTAGAGGAAAAGAATTTGGGGTTTTTAAACCCTACCAAATTTAGTCAATGGCGATCATGGTTGAAATGGGGAACATTCCAAAAAAAAGGCCAGCCCGACGCCGGGTTTCCCAAACCACTTTAAAACCCCCTCTGTCTCCCCTCCCCCTCCCCCGCCCCCCCAAGCGTTCCCATGCCATGTCTCCAGATTCATGATCAGGGATCAGCCCCCACTTCAGCCTCCCCCGTCGCCCGAGTCCCACCGCCCACCGAGACCCTCCTCCCCCTTCCCTCCCCCCTTTGCGCCCTGCCCCCGTACAGCGGCCAGTCTAGCACCACCTTCGTTTCCAGGTTTGGGAGCAGGGAAACACTTTCCCCAAACCATCCGAAAGCCAAAAGCCTGAAGCGGATTGCCAGGTTTTTGGGCCCTTTGGGAAAAATGTTCCCTTTTCCCCGTTGGGGACACAGGGGGTTTCGCCACGTCAGGCCCCTTGCCTGCTCCAATACCAGAGTGAGGGGATTTTTTTCCCAGAAAACCCGTCCCTCCCTGGCCAGCCAGTGTCATCTAAAATTTCAACCCGTTGTCTGCACTGGTGGAAAAGCCCTTTCCCACCACACAATGGACTAGTAAGCACGGCCCAAAGCCGCTAATCTCTGTGACGCTAGGGGTGGTTGGGGGATGTTCGGGGGGGTGACGGTGGTTTTCATGCTGGGCGCACGCTCTTAAAACCCGGGGATGGGCGGGGCTCTTTCCCCCAAGGTCCTCTGGTGGCATCACGTGCCCAGTAAAACCCGGGCCCGTGTGAAATTAATCTTTTCTTGGAGACCATCCACACACGGGGCAGGAGCTTGGATGGCTCTCCGCAACGGGGACTAAACCCGTGGCTGGGTGACAAAACCTTGCCCGGGAAAGGGGGTGTGCGAAAAGGGGAAAAATCTCGGGCCGCCCTTAAGATCGGTAGGCTGGAGCCATCCCTTGCTGGCAATTATTAACCTCGCTCCAAAAATTTTCTAAAGGCCCCCCGGGTCTGGATGCCTCTGAAAAAGGCTCGAGGTCTGAGTTCGCATTTCCCGGGCTTTCGCCCCCCTGTTTGTCCCGCCTGGCTGCGTTGCAACGTCAGCTCGGCCCCCCCGTCAACGTTCATTGTTGTGTGGCAACACGCGGAAATTTCCCCCTCCACAGCGCGAAATCCCATTACGCATACGAATGACACAGGGCCTGAAAGCAGCGGTGCGACCTGGGGGGTGTTGGCCACAGAGGGGAGGCAGGTAAAAGGCTCTGCACCCCCTGCCATTTTTAAGAACCCCCAAAATGACGTTCGGCGATGCCCTTTTCAATGAGCATTGTGGTGACTTGTTTGGAAGATCGTTGGACACTCTGAAACATCAGGCCCCGCCAGCGACGGAGGAGGGGACGGCACAGATGCGGACTGGACCCTTTTCTCTCCATCGAATCAAAAGGCCCGACAGTTTTCAATTTTATCGGTCTTCATTAGGCAGGGGTTCGGGGTCCAGAGTAGTGCAAGGGGGCGCCTAGCTCTAGGGTGCATCTTTGAGGCAATTCGGGGCTGTGTTGAAGCTGTGTCGGAGAAGCGAAGGAGGAGGAGTATTCCCCCTTTGGGAAAAGGGGTTTGGGCCCGAATTTGAGGCGGGGAGGAAGATTAAAAAAGAATTTTTGCTAGTGCCCTCGGCCAGGGCTTGGGAAATAAAAGGGGGGGGGGCCCCATCTTAAATGAGTGCTTGGATGCTCCTTTTTCCTCCAACATGATCCTTGCATTAAGGGCCCTCAAAATGAACAAAGTTACTGGGTGGCCACCTCCTGGATCCCCGGGACAAAACAAAACTCAGCACTTTCCTTCCACCCACCCAAAAAGAGGAAAATCAGGAAATGGAGACCTTGCGAATTTTTTTTAAAAGGAGACATCTTTGGTCTGATTACTTTTTTCAAATGTCACAGTGGAAAAACGTCAGCGACGTTTAAAAGCGCAGAGTGCCAAGTAGCCCTGCGGCAGCACAGCAGCAGGCAAGGGGGCAGAAGGTAATGGGTGACCCCTGGCAAAATTTTTTTTTACCCCCTCACAACGCATGCAATGAGGGGGACACATCCCAAACACAGAGACCTGCTTTAAAATCTGTGCACGATATCTGGTCTCAACACCATGTTTTTTTTATGTGTTCGGGGGCCCAATGATTTTGGGGATCCAAAAAGGAAGAATGGCCGAGCTCGCTCGCCCTCCCTAGAGGTGTTGTCTGCCCAGCCCAGCGTCTATCTGAGCGGGGGCCTTCGCACAGCTGGGGGAGTCATTACGCAAAAAGATCCGGTTTTCCACGATAAAGTGGATCTTTTGGGCTTTCATCAAGTGTCAGGCAGGATCTTGTGATGTTGAGGCCCCCAATTGCCCAGGGCACCGATTAGTTTGCCGGTTACTTACATTCCTTTCAAAAAGAAATTTGGGCCTTTGAAAACTTTTTTTTTAAAAGTCATTTTTACTGCAATTTTTATTCTCGGGTTCCCAAGTTCTTTTTTCTGGTTTTTTTTGTGAGGAGACGTAAAAGCGCAAGGTTTCATGACAAACCTTTTTCCATTTACTCACTTTATCTTAAGAAGTTTTTTGCATTGTCAATGGTTTTGGGTCATTTTTTGCTGTGAGATACAGCTTAATTATGGTCTTTGGGAAAAGAATGTGACTTCAATGGCATTTCTACCTCACAATTTTAACAGTGGGGAGAAATTTATATTTTAATTTTTTGGGGGTCATGTTGCTGGAGATACGCAATAACAGGTCCTTTGGAAAAGAAATGTGGCTTTTAAGTGGCATTTCTCCCCCACAATTTTTAACAGTGGGAGAAGTCATATTATAATTTTTTGGGGTCATGTTGCTGTGAGATACAGCAATAATCTGTCCTTGGGAAAAGAAATGTGACTTAAGTGGATTTCTCCCTCACAATTTTTTAAAAGTGGCTAGAAGTCATATTTATATTTTTTGGGGGGCTGTTGCTGTAGTACAGCAAAAAACATGGTCCTTTGAAAAGAAATGTGGCTTTTAAAATGGGATTTCTCCCTCACAATTTTTAACAGTGCGAGAATCATTATAAATTTTTTTTGGGGGCATGTTGCGTGAGATACGCAAAAAAATCATGGGCCTTTGGGAAAATAAAAGTGACTTTTTTAATGGCATTTCTCCCTCACAATTTTAAAAAGTGGCTGAGAAGTCATTTTTATAATTTTTGGGTCATGCTTTCTTTGAAATGCAGCAATACTACAGGTCCATTCTAAAAAAAAGTTTTTTTAACAGCATTTGTTCTTCACAATTGTCAAAAGTGGCTCAAGGGCCTGTTTGAATTTTTGGGGGGATTTTTCTGTGACATGCAGCTTACTAAGGGCTATTATAAAAAAAATGTTGTTTCTAACCGGGCATTTGTTCTTTACATTGTCTAAGTGGGTCATGGGTCAGTTTTTAATTTTTTGGGGGCATTTTGCTGTGAAATGCAGCTAGACTACAGGCCTAAAGTAAAAAAATGTGGTTTCTTTTAAACATTTTTTCTTCACAAATTTTCAAGAGTGGGTCAAGGGGGATGGTGCTGTCAGAAAAAAGGAATGGTAAGACACTGTTAATGGACCATATTCAAAAAAGATTGTTTTTGCAGATTTTAAACCCCAAGCTATCAATCCTGTTTGGACAATCCATTTAAAACAATTTAAAAAAAGGAAACAAAGACATGGGGGATTCCCTCTATTTTAAAAAGGTTTTTCTAGAATTAAACTACTAAAAAAAGCTGGTAAAAAAAAAATTCCCCTGAATTGTACAAGGGAATGGGACAAGGGAAAAATTGACCAGTGTAGGTTATTTGAGGACTTTGGGGTATGGAGCACGGACAGAGAACAAAGTACGAGACAATTTCCTCCAGCACGTTGAGTAAAATGAGAAAAAGAATGCCAAGAAAAAGGGCACCGGGTGGAACGGAGCTTAACCACCCTATTTCCAAGTGAAGCTCAAAATTGGTCCGCACCATACGGAGGGGAAGCCTACCCCGGGCTTGATGTGTTTTGAGGAAGGCTGGAGGTTTTCCTCCACTTCCCTTCCGCACTCTGTTTAGCACGACTGTTTTCGTTTTGCGTCATAAGGGCATTTTTAAAACCCGTGTTAATAGATGACGACCGCCTGGGCTCTCACCGCACCCACTGTAATTGGCCCTGGGTGAACCCTGTGTTAAAGTGGGCGGCTCCCCCCCTGGCTCTCAAACCGTTAGGAGCAATCCCGGGAGCTTTAAATTTTCCCAAAAAAATCAGATTTTTAAAAAGGGCATTCTGTAGGTTAAGTAGTGGGCAAAAAGGGGTCCAGGGTGGGCACAAAGACAATTTTAGGCTTAAATTTTATGGGGGGTGGAGTCACTATGGGGTCACCTCTTTGTTCCAGGGGGGTCTGTCCCCAATCATGAAAAGGGGAAAATTGGGGGAAAAATGAAACCCTTGAATTTATTGGTGAATCACTCTCAGAAGCCAGGGGGGCAAAAGTCTTCTCAATAAGAAGTGTTTTGGGGATGATTAGGAATTTGTATTACTTATGGGGTTTGCAGAATTAAACATATAACATGTAAAAAAACCTTTAAAAACTGCAGGTAAGGATGTATGTTGTATGTTATCAACTTTGGGAAAAAAAAAAAAATGATAAAAATGTAAAACTATAAATAAAATTCCCCAAAAAAATTCTGTAAAAAAAAGTAGTTACCCAAAAAATATACTAAATGACATCACTGTACAAAAAAGCTAGTGCCACTTTTTGATCTGTGGATCAAAAAAGGCTTAAGGGGCTGCTGGGCACAGGGCAGGTTAGTCAATTTCATGAAACTAAAAATGGTGGTTTTTAAAGCTCCTTTTTCCAGCACTTTTTAATCTGGGGGTCTACAGGTTTAAGGTCATTGCGGGCCAGGACAGGGATAGTCAAGTCCCCGTGAAAAAAATAAAAAGGTGGGTTTAAAGACTCCTTTTTCCGGGACTTTTTTTAAAAGTGGGTAGAAGGTTTAATGGGCATACTTTTGGTAAAACAGGTTGGTCAATGTCCAGTGAAATAAAATGGTGGTTTAAAAACTCCTTTTTCCGGCACTTTTTTAATCTGGGGGGATGCAGGTTTGGGGCTCATGCTGCGTTCCCGGCAGGGATATTTAATGTCCATTTTTAGTAAATGATGGTTTCAAATCAACTGCCTTCTGGCACTTTTTAATTTGGGGTGATGCAGGTTTTAAGGGGATGCTGTGGACAAGACGGGATAGTGAATGGTCTGGTTTTTTTTTCTGTGGCTTTTTTTAACCTAATTTTTCTTGCCTAAGATTGACGTATCCTGTTGACTGTTGTGGATGTTAATTCCCGCTTTTCCAGCCCTGTTTGGGTGTAAGAATGAAGGTGTTGTTGCTCTCCCATAGACTTTAATGGTCATCGGCGATAATCTGTTATCGACTATCGGAAATCATCTTGATAATTGTCGATATCGATTATCGACCCGATGACGATAGTCAACGTAATCGCTCATCACTATTTATAATGAATAAGCAAACTTAAAAAAGAGTAGTCAAGAGCCCCTTTGAGGCTAAACATCCGTGTCCCTGTAGCTTTGTTTCCGCAAAAGCTAGTCAATTGGATTTAAATAGATTTTAGACTTGTCATATTGTATTGTGTAATTCTTTTTTTATTCTCCTCTGGATTGAATCCATTTTTATAGCTAGTTTTATAGAAGTAGGATTCCTTGTTATATTATTATTGTTTTCTTGTAATTTTGATGTGGTGTTGCTCTGATATGCCCCTGTTCTGTTCGACACCGTCTTTACTAAAATTGTGAAAAAATGTGACTTCAGGATATCCTCAACCCAAAGTTAACCATAACCTTAACCCTTTGTTGAGTTTAGAGTTAGGGTTTGTACATGTTTTTAACTGACACTGCAATGCTCCTGTCCTGGCGGTGCTCATGTTGTGGCATAACTTCTAGGCCAACATCACTTCTAATTACCATAACCAGGTGCAGGCCCGCCGTACAGGGGGTACAACCCGTACAGCTGTACCGGGCCCAGAGAGATAAGGGGGCAAGCAGGCCCGCTTATTTCCGTTTTTATTTTTTTTTACAAACACTGTAGAGCACGGCGCAGCCGAGCGCCGCGCTCTACATGGTGAGAGGTCCTGGGTGGGGGGGGGTGGTCCCAGCTTTGTATTAGAACCGCTCCGCCTCCGCTTTCAGCTACAGCCAGCGGGGCGGAGCGGAGCGGGGCAGTGATGAGGGGGGGGGCCCGCGCTCCCGGCTCAGCTGCGCGCAGACTGCTAGCCCATCTTCTATTTACATGAGCCCTGGGCCTGGGTGCGCTGTTGCCGGAGCCGGGCCCGCCTCCTCTCTGTTTGTGGGCGGCGGGATGCAGAATAACTTGAATCTGTGAGGCCCCGCCCCGAGGGGCGGAGCTTCACGGATTCAAACTGTTCCGCATCCCGCCGCAGAGAGCAGCGGCGGCGACAGAGAGAGGAGGAGGTCCCGACTTCGGCTACAGCACGCACAGCGCACATGTAAGTAGATGATTTGTCACAGTGCGCAGCTGAGCCGGCCGGGACCTCCTCCTGAAGGGGTGCCCGGCCCCGGCCATGACTGTGGGGGGCCCCCCTTAGGCAGCCCAGGCCCCAGCCTTAAGTGTGGGGGGGGCCCCGTTAGGCAGCCCAGCCTACAGGGGCCCTAATACTGGGGGGGAGGGAACTATGCCTACAGGGGGGCCCTAATACTGGGGGGAAACTATGCCTACAGGGGGGGCCCTAATACTGGGGGGGGGGGCTATGCCTACAGGGGGGCCCTAATACTGGAGGGGGACTATGCCTACAGGGGGGCTCGAATACTGGAGGGGGACGATGCCTACAGGGGGGCCCTAATACTGGGGGGGCTATGCCTACAGGGGGCCCTAATACTGGGGGGGGACTATGCCTACAGGGGGGCCCTAATACTGGGGGGGGCTATGCCTACAGGGGGGGCCCTAATACTGGGGGGGGGGCTATGCCTACGGGGGGCCCTAATACTGGGGGGGGGACTATGCCTAAAGGGGGCCCTAATACTGGGGGGGCTATGCCTACAGGAGGGGCCTAATACTAAGGGGGCTATGCCTACAGGGCGGCCCTAATACTGGGGGGGCTATGCCTACAGGGGGCTCTAATACTGGGGGGGGGGCTATGCCTAAAGGGGGGCCCTAATACTGGGGGGGGGGGCTACGCCTACAGGGTTGGCCCTAATACTGTAGGGGGGAGGCTATGCCTACAGGGGGGCCCTAATACTGGGGGGGGGGGGGAACAATGCCTACAGGGGGCCTTAATACTGGGGGGGGAAACATTGCCTACAGGGGGCCTTAATACTGGGTGGGGGGAACTATGCCTACAGGGGGGCCCTAATACTGGGGGGGGGGACTTTGCCTACAGGGGGCCCTAATAATGGGGGGGGACTATGCCTACAGGGGGCCCCAAAGACTAGGGGGGGACTATTCTGCCTACAGGGGGTCTCTATGCCTACAGGGGGCCCTAATCTACAGGGGGGGGCTATTCTGCCTACAGGGGGTCTCTAATTTACAGGGGGGGGACTATTCTGCCTATAGGGAGCCCTAATCTACAGGGGGGGAATATTCTGCCTACAAGGGGGCCCTAATCTACAGCGGGGGGACTATTCTGCCTACAAGGGGACCCTAATCTACAAGGGGGGTGGGGGGGCACTATTCTGCCTACAAGGGGGCCCTAATCTACAGCGGGGGACTATTCTGCCTACATGGGGGCCCTAATTTACAAGGGGGGTGACTATTCTGCCTACAAGGGGGCC
The DNA here is from genome assembly GCA_025379985.1 of Phyllomedusa bahiana. Classification (NCBI taxonomy): domain Eukaryota; kingdom Metazoa; phylum Chordata; class Amphibia; order Anura; family Hylidae; genus Phyllomedusa; species Phyllomedusa bahiana. The sequence continues at coordinate 19,119 of JAODAL010018581.1, forward strand.
CTAATCTACAGCGGAGGGACTATTCTGCCTACAAGGGGGCCCTAATCTACAAGAGGGTTGGGGGGGACTATTCTGTGTACAAGGGGGCCCTAATCTACAGCGGGGGGACTATTCTGCCTACAAGGGGACCCTAATCTACAAGGGGGATGGGGGGGGACTATTCTGCCTACAAGGGGGCCCTAATCTACAGCGGGGGGACTATTCTGCCTACAAGGGGGCCCTAATCTACAAGGGGGAAGGGGGGGGACTATTCTGCCTACAAGGGGGCCCTAATCTACAGCGGAGGGACTATTCTGCCTACAAGGGGACCCTAATCTACAGAGGGCCCTATTCTACCTACAGGGGTGGCCTAAACTACTGGCCGGGGGCCCGAAGCTACCTACGTCTCCCCAAGCTACCTAGCTACTGCCCGGTGGATGCCTAGCTACCGCCCGGGGGCCCTGTTGTACCTACATACCGACTGGGGGAGCCCCATAATTACCAGGGGGTAATTCTTACCATTTGGGCCATTATAAATGGGGAGTTTGTACATTGGGGGGAGGGGCACTCAGTTGGGAAAATGATAAAAAAAAAGTGAGGAGTCTCAGGTGTTTGCGTTGTGAATTCTGCAGGGACGAGTGGTGGACGGAGGATGTCATCATGGAGGTCTGAACCGAATAGAGAAGAAAAGGGAAAGTGAACGACTCCTCAGACAAAACGTCACCTGAGAGGCCCTAAATGTAAGTAAACTATTTGCAGAGCCCATGTGTACACTGGTATCTATCACTATAGGGTCACTGTATGGAGGAAATATTGGTCTTGGTGTGATGGTTTAAAATCAGTATGGCAGTATTATTCAGTATTGTTATGTTGGAGATATGTGGTGATGATGTGGCGGTATTATTAGGTGCTTGTATATTGTTCTTGTTTTGTGATATTGGTATACTGGTTTAGTCAATAACATTATGGTGGTGCTAGTCAGTATATGGTAGTGATGGGTGGCGGTATTATTTAGAATTTGTATATTGTTGCTGGGCAATATTGATCTGGGTATACTGGCTTTGCTAGTAACATTATAATGGTGACATGTGGAGGTATTTGCTGGACCTTGTATAATCCAGCAAGAACTAAGTCCAAAAACAATGGCACAATTGCATTTTTTTTCCTTGTGCCCCCCCCCCCCTCCCACCCCCCATTTTTTTTTTTTTCTTGGTGTGGCGATGGTTGTGGGATAGGTGGGGCTCTGTCGGGATGGCCGGGGAGGGAGAGGGAGGAGCAAGGGGTTGGGTAGGCCGGCGGGGGGGGGGGGGGGCAGAAGCTCCAGCTGTATGGGGCCCCAAAATTTCTGATGACGGCCCTGACCAGGTGGCTACCCTAATTTAGGATTAGGGTCTTTTTTTTTGTCAATTTTCTCAAACATTTGAGACTACACACAGCTTTTATAAATTTAACAAGGATTTCAGCACGGATTCTGCATTTCCTAGTCACAATCACCGTGAAAACCAACAGCCATTCATTTAAATGGCCAGTTTGCATTGTAGTTCACATACCACAGATTTAAAATACATGGTGTGGAAAAAGAGAGAGGATCATTTGACATCGACTTGAATCTAAAATACAAAATTAGCTATATACTACCCCTAAATAACACCAAATGGAGCCCAGAATAAAATGCCATATCCAAATAATACTTCACACATAATGCTGTCTTTTATTTCCTACATAGTGCTACAATTAATTTGCCAAATTTTGCCAACATACATTTCCAGATCATACGATTGGTTTTAGTTTAACAATGATTCTTGTCCTTGCCACCAACTAAAAAATTCCTGGCCGTTTTCATGACTATAGAGCCTACAAGTTTTATAGGAATTTTCAGCATCATTGAGTAAATTGCTTTCCTATAAATATTGATCCAGCCCACAAACCGGCTACACTAGACCTGTAAAAGTAATAAAAGCCTTCAAACCAATGTTTTGAAACTTTTTTTTTTTTTGGTGTGGTCAATTCTCAATATGGTTTGGGAAACGAGACAAGAGAAAAACAACAGTGTTGTCCATAGATCAATAAACCAATCAGACTCCAACTGTCCGTTTGCAAGTTCAAGAAAATGAAATCTGAATAGTTATAAGAGATTCTGCTCCCCTCTAGCTGATTCAGAATCACAGAGGTTACTTCTTAGGAAATGTATGAGTGCAATGCACAGGACCTGGGGTTTTGAACATCACAATATGGATAATCTTATAGTATAGAGGAAAGCTTCTTGACATTCTTCTGAACTTAAAGTAACATTTGTTTCTTCACACATCACAACGGTCACTGGATCAAAAGGAGAGAAGAGTTCAGTATCAGGAGGTTTTGATCTGTTGACCTTTGTGGTGCAAAACTGAAGAGAAAATGTATTACAAAAATCTAATTTCTTCATTTGTGCACATTTTGAGCTAAATAAGTTTCCCTCCATTAACTTGCAGGGCGACTTTACGAATTCTGCTTGTTGCTGTTAAAAAATTGACAACAGTTTCTTTATAGTTTGCTGTCAGACATATTTATTATAGAGTATCTGTCATCGTTCTTGACATTTCAATTTATGGAAATAAGTACTTGTATTTTTCATGAAATATAAATGCTGAAATATCTTTTTTTACATTAATTCTTCTATAAATATACAGCCCTTTAACTGGAGAGTAGTAATTTATCCATAAACATGCACAGTTATGAGAAGACATACTTAGAATTGGTATCAGAGGAAATATAAGTATTTACTAAAACGAACATCTTAGGATGTATTGAAATAAGCTTAAGGGAAAAGTGCTAGAACTCTACAGAGCCATCTATTGGATATAGCTTCCCTCAATTTACATCTGACTTACTGAGCCCTGCAAAATGACTAAGAGCAAAGCTATACCAGAAAATCATCTGCTGAAAACTGTTTGGAGTGTTTGCCCCTTATCAGTGCAGAGTAGAAGACTGGTTGGCTAGGTGAGAGGCTTTAGACATAGCTCAAAAGGGGTAACGTTTCTCGTGTAGGTGTGGAGACTTATATGCGCAAGGGAAAAAGCTAGGACGCTATCCTGAGCTACACCTAGTTCCTCTCAACTAGGTAACCAGTATTCTACTCTGAACTACTCAGGGCAGGGCAAACACCTCTGCAGATGGATATACAGAATGGTATTGCTTTGTTCCTAGCTGTATTGCCAGGCTCATTCAGTTGGATGTGACTTGAGGACCCCTACATTCAATAGGTACCACTGCTAAGTCATAGCTTTCTTCATTCAAGCTTATTTGAATATATTTAAATTTGTCTGATTTGGATAATCCCTACTTGTAATAAGGCAATTATTGAGAACTTATTAGTAGTTGATAACGTAATGAGCCATTATTGTTACATTACTGATATTTTTTGGTAGGTGGTCTTTTCTATTCCAATACAGCCTCCTATATTGTTTCCTGCAGAACCTATTATTATCTTGAAGGTGATACACGGTGGAAATTGGAATAAGTAACAGCACTAATATATGGGAAAAGTACATAGTGCCTGTCTATACAGTAGGGTAATTAACAACAACATTACCTGTATATAGTCTCTGCTATTGTTTTTGGGAAACAATCATGCTATTCTGCACAATGTAACCATTGCAATATTTTTGTTATTAAAAATGTATCATAGCCTCAAATCATATTTTTTTCCTTTGTTTATCTGTCTGTCTAAATAGGGTGATTTTAGGGCTTTGTTAGAGTGAGGTTCCTGATTGGGGTTGCCTTTATTGGGTTGAGTGCTGGGTTGAGTGATGGGCAGAGGTTGCTTATTTAATGTCAGGGTTATTGTAGGACTAAGAGGATTTTTTTTTATAATTTCATGTTTTTAAAGATCTTCATTAAAAGTTACATTTTATGATTTCTACGGTGCACAACTTTTACCCGTATTTTCTTTACTTCTAGTAACTCAGAATTTTTAGTAGGGTACACAGGTTCCTCAATATATATACGCAATATTTCTTTTGTTATTAACAAAATCAAGTTTATTGCAGATATGATTGGCAATGATAAGACATCATATTTAAAAAGTTTAGGTATACAGAATGTGGTCAAGAAAAAAAAATACATATTAGATGCTGGATATAACCAAGCATACATATAAATTACAGTATAAATGATGATTAGCAATAAACTGGAGAAAATATAATAAAACATTAAACAGTGAACCAGTGTCTGTGTCTTTTCTATATATCACTCTAAGAACTTTCATATGTAATGTCTTCAGTGGTGAGAATAATGTCCGGAGTCTATGGGAGTACATTAGTACAGTAGGTCAATGTGAAAAAGGGTAAGGGAAAATGAGCAGGCCCTCTGAATTAAGTACGACAAATACAAATAGTATGTATACAATATTACCACTTTACTGCAACACTAGGCCACCAATCACTGCCCTTCACTAATACAGATGTTTTACAGGTGAAATGTTCATGATAATTGGCTGGATTTTCCATCAATCACATGTGCTAAACATAAGCAGTGTCCGTGATATTTATCTTGAAACTAGACTTAATATGCAATCTCCCAGGAAAGACCATTTTCTGTTGAAAAAATTATATTCTTCGTGCATTGTAACTTGAGGGACCATTGTGTATGAAAATTGTTTTTCTAAATTGTATATTCCTTTTAAGCATTAGCAGTCAGCAGAATCTGATGAGATCTGCATAATTAGCCAATGACCAAATATGTAAGAGGGCAGTCAATAACATTCACCATACTGATATATTTAATAAATTACATATAACTGTTAGTCATTCACTTTCTAAAGTTTATGGCCACCCCTAGGAGCTTTGAGTAACAATGCTTACTGTTATATGAGCTCCAGCAATACAACACTCTCTGTTAATCGGAAACTAGCAAACATCTGAAGCATTTTTTTATATAAATATAGAGAAAATGGAGGAAAACATTATATCAGTAAAATATATTTAAATCTAGCCATGTCACAACATTTAGGTTTGAGATGGGTTTGCAACATCTGCGAAACCCGAGTTTGACCAACCCTAAGCCTAAGGAATATTTATGGAAACAACTTCCCCAGAAGCTTCTCAGTTGTTGATTTTTTTTTTTGCCAATTTTCATCAAAATTCAATTCTGAACAACCTGAATTGAACCACTGAAGTGTGGGTTGAATTTGATTTTGACCTGAATCTGAGGCACAACATCAATTGCCACATATTTGAAATAACTGATTTGGCCACCAGCTCTTTGTATCAACTCCACCATAAACATTCATTGTTAATTTCAAAAGGAATAGTAGAAAACGTCTGTGCCAGATCCCTCTGACAATGACTGATCTCTCTGGGAATTATAGAATTGGGCAAGTTAAAATCCTGCATGCATTTTCTTTTTATAAGGGACCTGTATTAACAGCAAAGAGCCAGCCTCATTAACGTATTCTTGAGAACAAATCCTTTGGCGCAAAGACATATAGACAAGTTTCTTATTGACACCTCCACAGATCATAAATATTATCATTATTGCTCTTGGCTGTGGCGTAACATCTGTGCTAAAATGTAAATACAGAAAATCCTCTGTGCTCTCAACCACTTAACACAGTAATCTGTTTTTCAAGTTTGCATACTTAAGAGCTTCAAGGAAATTGACTGTATGTTTGAGGGTTTTGCTGCTATTTTTACGTATGTACGCCCCCTCAGATTAAACCAATCAGCCTGGTAGTGGTCAACACACTAAAACATATACTAATGTTTGCTTTGTTTTGTACCTCACTGTATATTAGAGTAAAGGGATGTGAGAATTGTTTTACAATATGATTTCTGTATGCACTCCCTAAAGCTTTCAAGACCTCTGGGAGAATGGTTTCAAACACAAGTCCTTCATATAAATATAAAATTTCCTTTTACTCAAAATGAAAAACATACAGCAACACAGCATCAGCTATTTGTATAAAATTTTTACCTTAAATTTTTATTTTACGCAGATAAATGCTTTTCGGGGATACACAAATTTATTTCCTTTTGGGGTAGGTAGGGCACACACAATACTACTTTTCCAAGGCTTCCTTTCTTTCTCAGGCGTGAGATAAAAAAAACTGTGAAACACCTGTGGGCTAAAAAAGACACGGGGAACCCCAAATTGAACTCACTTTTTGGGTTGTTTAACCCCAAAATGGGATGATTTCGGAAAGGGTTTTTTACCTTCCTCCTTTAACCTTTGCAATGCAAAAAAGAAAACCCCACCAAAATCTGCAATCTATACACCCAATAGCACTCCCTTTGTTGTATGCCCTGTCATGCACCCAAACAGTAGTTTACACCCCCTTTGGGGGAATTGCCAAACTTGGAATAAATTAGATAATAAATGTTGAGGTCCTTTTCTCCAACATTCCATGTGAAAATAAGAAATGCTGTGCTTATTAGGAAAACATTTTTTTTTTCAGGCTAAAATTCAAACAAATTGGGAAAACCTGTGGGGATCAATAACTCACTACACCCTGGAAATTTTTTCCCTTTAAAGGGGGTGAAGTTTCTCAAATGAAACTTTAAGGGTGTTTATTACTTTTAGCACCTTAGGGTGTCACAAATCTTAATGGCACCTAAAAAATATCCAATGAAAATGAACCCCAAAACCTATAGGTCCCTTCTATTCTTACTAGATTCAAAAGAGCCTGGGGTCAATATGAATAACCTTAATTGTCAGAACAGTAGAATGTATTAATGCATTTTCTGCCATAATACTTGCTCAGTGAAAAATGTATTAAAATTGAAAATCTGCCAACATAATTAATTTTTAAATTTCACCTCCACTTTGCTTTAATTTCTGGTAAACATCTAAAGGGTTAACAAACTTTATAAAGGGTGTTTTTTAAAAACCTTGAAGGTGCATATCTTAGATGGAGTCCTTTTTCGGGGGCTAACATATATGCTCCTCAAACCGTCAAACTGGACTTTTCTGAAAAATCTGTTTTAAATTTTTTTTGAAATTTTTTTAAATTTGCTATAAAAATTTTTTAAAAACCAACAAAAACCTAAAAAAAAAGCAGATTAAAAATTTACCAACAAAAGGGGAATGTTAAAATTTACTATATTGTTTTCTATTCTCTCTTTTTTTCTCGCGAAATTTTTAACTTTTAAAATGGGAATTTTTTCAAAAAATTTATTTTTATTAATTTTTTAAAATAAAAGATGATTGTACAACCAAAAATTTTTTGCTTCCAAAGCACCATGTATCACCCAAAACAACACTCAAAAACCCAAAGGGGTAGAAAAAACATTTAAAAACAAAACCCAATTTTAAATGATACATATCAGACTGGAAAATTGGGTTTTCCCAAAAAGGGGGTTCAAAAGGAAAAGAAAGAAAATAATCTACATGTCATAATGAAAAAATACCTAAATATCATTAATTAGAAAAGTCTGCTTGTATTATCTAGGGTATAATCATTATAGCACAAGAAAATGGCCGCCAGGTTTCTTCCTGTGCAAAAAACCTGTCCTAGAATGCAGAGTACAGCGGGGGCCCAACTCTGATTGTTCCTTTTTGGGTAACTGACATTTACGTACATGTGCTATGTTCAACCTGAGAGTCTTAAGGTGTAAGGGACGGCTCTGCAGTGTAGAAAGGAGACTGTTTCAAATAAAAGTATGCACACATATATATTGCAATTAGAGATGGGCGAATTTCCCGAAATTCGTATCGGTTTTTTTCGCCGAATTTTTTTTTGCAAAAAATTACTTCTTTCCGAATTACTTTGGCACAAATCACGTAAAAAAACACTATTTTTCCAGGGTCCAGAGCCGCGGGGGCTGTAGAATGTTGTCCCGCTAAAAATGCAAGGGAGCTTTTTTGTCTTTATACAATGTTGTTTTTTTAGTATGACACCACATGACTGCCGCCGCTCTCAAATCGCTTCACTATAAAATCCCTGGGCCTTAAGAGGGCAAAACTGACCAAAAAACTCAGCGGGAATGTTGCCTGATAAAAGTCATGCCAGATGAAGCTGGAAAAAAACAAGCTGAGAGCTCAGGTGCAGCATTAGTGACAGAGTGTGAGAGGTGACCGACACTAGCCACAGCAGCAGAGGGTACCAGAGAGTGGCACAATACAAATCTGGAGTGGCAAAAACAGAATAAGGTCACAGAGTGGCACAATTACACAGTGTGTAGTCACGGCAGCAGCAGCATGGAGGCAGCAGTGGCACAAAGACGATTATCTGGAGGTGGCAAAAACAGAGTAGGCCCACAGATGTGGACAATGACACAGTTTTGTAGTCACGGCAGCAAGCCAAGCAGCAGCATGAAGGTTCAGACAGAGCACAAGTGTACACAGTATGGGAGGGTCACGGCAGCAAGCATGAGGGTCAACAGTGGCACAATTGACATTCTGGAGGTGGCAACAACAGGATTTGCCACAGAGTGGACAATGACACAGTGTGGAGGTCAACGGCAGCAGCCACAGCAAGCACATGAGGTCAAGACAGTGGCACAATGACACCAGTGTAGAGGTGGTGACAAATAGCCAGTCCCAGGTAAGATAGTGTTGGCAATGGAAAAAATGTCATCAGACTGTTGCATCAGGCGGGTGGAGCGGCATCAATAATAGTGCTGAGGCAGGTAGTTTTAACCCAGACTCATTTCTCACAGTTTGGGTGAGGCCGTCATTGCGTAGATTAGTCTTGACGCCTAATTCATTGTTGTGTGGAAATCCTGGGACAGATTTTTTTCACGCCTGATTCATCTTGACTAAAGTCAGTCGTTTCCACATTCCCGTGAACAAGCGGTTTTCCTTGGGCCTAACATGGGCCCCCGCCGCTCTGAACCTACGCTTCTGATGCCACACTACGGGCCGGGCAGGACAGCTTCTCCACTGATAACTCGCAAGTTGCGGCCACACAACCATTTTGGCTCCGCATAGGTCCAGCGATCTTCTAACTGGGGGGCAGAGTGCTGTCCTACTACCCAACCACCTGTTGGTTCAGGGATTGCTCCAGGTCCTTCTGCTGCTGAGGCGAGCAACGCCTCCTCACTAGCGGGTGGAAGAAGCTGCTTCATCAGTGACTCCAGAATTTAGGTTACTATTATCTGATGGAGCTGGTACTGCTCCTACCCCCCACCTTACCCAGCAGCGCACGCAGTAGTATGTGAGCGCTGAGGAACCCCCCCGGTCCAGACCTGTCAGAGTGAGGGAACGATGTCCGCTCATAGGCAGCTGCCAACCTGTTACGGAGGATTCCCTAAGTAATTTGAGTTTGTCCTCCCTCTCAATAGCTGGGAAAAAGTGCTCCCAATTTGGACCGGTAGTCGAGGGTCGCAATAGGGGGTGTGGAGCGAAGTCATCCCCTCTCGCGATGCTGACTAATTCGGCTGTCACTAGCCAGGCTGAAATAAGCATGCGCGGGCCATCGGCACAAGTACTTCAGATGGGCTCCTTGCCTCCATTTCCACTGAATACAGCCACGGTGCATGGGGAGGGACATCTGCCTCGTCTTCCCAACCTCCAATCCACCTCCTCCAACTGCTCCTGCTCCTCCTCCTCCATTTCAGTCCCCACCGGACTCATGTGGCCACGAGATGTAGTCTCCAGTCCCCTGCCCCCAGACAGATTTTTCAGAGCATCTGTTACCAGGAATAACATGGAATGACGATATTCATCCCGTAGTCCTGCGACTGACAAATAACGTCGCCTCCTCGAATGCCTCAACAAACGGCAGGTGTCACGCATGAGCTGCCACTGGCTGACATCCAAAGTTACACAGGGAGTACGTCCTGACCGCCTGGATTCATCAAAAATCGTTAATGGCCTTTCTCTGTTCATACATGTCGGTACCCAGCATTGCATGCTGGAAATTCCAACGGGTGGAAAAAAAAAAATCGCATATCAGAGTGTGTTGGGGAGCGCGTTCTGCCGCTGCAGGACTCGAGGAGGGTGTTCCTGGCTTTTGTACGAGATGGATAAAGAGCATGCACAGTTTCACTCGCCATTTTCAGTATCTGCCTGGAAGATACGGTGAATGATCTTCAGGAACCTTTTTCACAAACCGATAGAACACATCGCCATGCAGGGCACATGGACCATCCCTCGCTCGGTTGCAGCGTCGGACACCATGTTCCTCCCATTGTCCATTACCATGGTTTCCGATTTGCAGTTGGCGCGGAGAAAGCCACACAGTCGATTTCTTGCTGATGACGGCTGAGCATTCCTACCCTTGTGACTTCGTTCGCCGAGGCCAAGGCCAGGTTAGAACTTCGTGACACCGCAGTGCCCAACACATGTGGTAGGTTGGAGCAGTACTTGTGTAGCTGAGATGGTTTGGGTGGAGGAGGATGGAGGCGTACATTGGCTCTGGAGCACAGTTTGCAACGTGGAGGATGAAAGCGGCTTCTCCTGTCCAAGTTGTTTGAGTGTGCTTGGGCCGGAAGCAGACATTCACCCAGTGGCCGTAAAAGGCATGTTACTGGCCCTTGACCGTAGTTACAGCTTCCAAACGTCCGCGCTGGCCGTGCACCTTGAACAAACCGATAAGCTTAAGGGACTGGCCCACCTTCTGTTCTTCATATTTATGAAGTGCTGTACTGCCCTTTTTGGAAAAGAAAGATTACGCTTGAACTCTCCATCTCGGCTCGGCACAAGCCATTAATTTCTCTGAATGGTTGCAGAAGTCCACCAATTGTGAAAGGGGAGGGACGTGCAGTACCAACAACTTGGATCAGGAGCACGGTCAGCTGCTGCACCTATGATGGATGGACGCAATACTGGTTGTCTCTTTGCAATCAGCCTCGTCTGAATGAAGAAGGGACTAGCTGGCGCCATGAGTATTGAGGACAGGAGCATCTGGACCGGTAGGATGATTCAAATAGAAACAGCTCCCTTCAGCAGAGGTGGTGGAGCCACTTGACTGGCTGGCAATGGCATTGTAACACTGTCGCTGCTGCTGCTGCTGTTTGCTGCTGGCGGCAGGATGGACCACCAACATCTGAGCCACGTTCTCCCAGCCACCGATGGTGACGCAGCATGTGTTTGACGCAGGGCCGTGGTGCCAACGTTAGCTCCCTGGCCACGCTTCACTTTCTGCTTACAGGATTCTTTACTTTGTACCCATTTGACCATTACTCTGGTGTACTTAGCTTTGTTCTGCCAAACACGCCGAGTATCGATTTGCCGCCACGCTCCGCACTGAGTGACTACTGCCGCCGCTGCCTCGCTGAGCCCATGTGCGCTAACTGTTGGTCATGAGAAGCAGATTTTTAACCCCGTGGCCGCTTGGGCTCCGACCTCACACTGCTGCTATCCTGCTGACTCACGGCCCACGACCCACTTGCTGTCTGCCGCTGCTGCCTGACGCGCAAGCTGACACCCTCTTCTCCTTCCGATGATGAAGCCCTTGCCTCACCCAGCTCCAAGTGCGGTCGGTCTACAGCATCATCTATTTTGTGTTTCCATCGTCACTGCGGTCCTCATCACCGGTCGTGGTATCAGAGGCTTGAACCGCGATCACAACATGTCGCTCCCTATGCCACTCTCCACACTATACTTTGCCGCCTACTGCGAGAATGCAGTGGGATATTGGCCCCATTTCTTCGCTGCCAAGTAGCCTGCTGACCCCCGTGCCCTCCTCAATTGTTCATCCTCGCTATAATGTGGCGCTGAAGCCCAGATCGCACATAGTAGATCTCTGGCTGAGGAGCCGGATGGGACAGAGGAGGTTTGAGGACAGGTGTATGGGCCGCTGACCATCCCCGGGGCCATGCCAACTAAATGTTTTGTCTGACCGTTTTCCCACCGACTTTTTGGCTGGGTTGTCAGATGTCATCTTGAGAGGAAGTGGATGAACTTAGTCCAACCAATCAAGAACCATGGGGTTTTGCTGAACAACACACTGGCCGCTAGTTGACAGCGGCAGTTGTGCGCTCACGCGAGTGACTCCTGCTGCGACGTCCCCTTCAGTGCTGCGACCTGCCTGGAATGTTTGTGCCTCCGCCACTCGCAGGTGAAGAGCCTGCCACCTCTCTGCTGACATACTGTTTGTTCTATAATGTACAGACACTGTTTTGATGAAGATATCTGTAAATGATAAAAACGACACCCTGTATTCTTGACGCCAAATGAACCCACTAAAAAAGCTTGGGAAACCCTGGATATAAATTGCGCTCCACAAATGGGCGAAAAAATTGAACTAGTATGTGCCGTTTAAAAACTACTGTTATTATTTTACTGTAATATAAAAGCACAAGACAGCCTTAATAACCTTCGGATATGAATTCTGCTACAGAATTTCTTTTGTGCGGTGAAAAAAACAAAGTTTCTTTTACTGAGTACAACTGCAGAACAACGCTTAATATAACCCCTGGATGTAAATTTGTGCAAAAGAATTGAGCAGCCGATACTACAAGCTTATAGCGTGTTACAAGTTGCGTGTTTTCTACGCTACACACAAGAGAAAAAATTGTAATCAACCTTCGCTTGTGAATTAGCCTACAGGAAAATTGATTTTTTGCGTGTAAAAAGACGGTTTCCTTGGAGTCACAACACACAGAACAACGCTTAATTAAACCCCCTGGATGTAAATTAGCGTCAAAAAAAAGAGCAGTCCGGCAACTAATAGCTTTGTAGCGTGTTACAAATTGCGTTTTTCTACGCTACACAACAAGAGAATAAAAAATGTAATTGAACCTACGCTTGTGAATTATGCTAAAGGAAAATTGTATTTATTTGTGGCGGTGACAAAGACGGTCGTATTTTTTTGTCCCCACAGCACAAAAACAACGCGTTAATTAGCCCCTGGATCAAGTTGCGCAAATTGAATTGAGCGAGCCGGAAAACTACTAGCTTTGTAGCGTGATACAATTTGCGTGTTTTCTACGCTACACAACAAGAGAAAAAATTGATAATGTAACCGTCGCTTATGAATATTGCTACAGGAAAATTTATTTTTTCGTGGTGTAAAAAGACGTTTATTGGATTTTCACAACACAGCAGAACAATGCTTAATTATAACCCCTGGATTGAAATTGCGCAAAAGAATTAGGCACCGGAAACCTACTAGCTTTGTAGCGTGTTACATATTGCCTTGTTGTTCTACGCTAACAAACAAGAGAGAAAGAAATAAAATGTAATTAACCTTCGCTTATGAATTATGCTACTAGGAAATTTTATTTTTTGGTGAAAAAAGACGATTCTTGGAGTCACAACAGCACAAAAACAACGCTTAATACCCCTGAGGTGTAAATTGCGCAAAAGAAATTGAGCAGGCCGGAAACTACTATCATTTCTAGCTGTTACAATTGTGTGTTTTTTCTACGCTACAAACAAGAGAAAAAATTGTGAATTAGACCTTTTCGCTTGTGAATTATGCTACAGAAAATTTATTTTTTGGCGGTGATGCAAAGAGGTCTATATTGTCGGCCCCATACAGCACAAAAACAACTGCTTAAATTAGCCCCTGGAAGCAAAGGTCGCAAAAGAATGAGCAACCGGAACTACTATCTTTGTAGCGAGTTACATTTTCGTGTTTATCTACGCTACACAACACACAAGAAAAAAATTAATTAACCTTCGCGTTTGTGAATTATGCTACAGGAAAAATTTGTAAGTTTTTGTTGGTGAAAAAACGGATTTCATTGGAGTCACAACCAGCAGCAGAACAATGCTTAATAATCCCCAGGTGATGTAAATTGCGCAAAGGAATTGAGCAGCCGAAACCTACTAGCATTGTAAGCGTGGTTTACAATTGCGTTGTTCTACGCTAACACATCAAGAGAAAAAATTGTAATGTACCTTCGACTTTGGAATTATGCTACAGGAAAATTATTTTTTGGCGGTGAAAAAAGACGTTTTCTTGGAGTCAAACAGCAGCATAACAACGCTTAATTAACCCCTGGATGTAAATTGCCAAAAGAATTGACAGCCGAAACTACTACTTTTCAGGTGTATACAATTGTGTGTTGTCTACGCTACATAACTAAAGAAAAAATGTAATTAACTTACGCGTTGTGAATTATGCACAGGAAAATTTTATTTTTTGGCTGTGAAAAAGACGGTCCTATTTTTGTCCCCACAGCACAAAAACAACGCTTAATTAGCCCCTGATGCAAATTGCGCTAAAGAATTGAGCAGCCGTAAACGATACAAGCTTAGTAGCGTGTACAATTGCGTAGTTTTCCTGTACGCTACACAACAAGAGACAAAATTTAAAATAAACCTTCATGCTTTGTAATTATGCTACATGAAAATTTATTTTTTGTGTGAAAAAAACGGTTTACTTGAGTCACAACACAGCAGAGCAATGCTTAATTAACCCCTGTGATGTAAATTGCGCAAAGAATTGAGCTAGCGGAACTTACTATGCTTTGTAGCGTTGTTACAATTGCGTGTTTTTCTACACTAACCAACAAGAGAAAAAATTGTAAATAACTTCGCTTGGTGAATAGATGCAACAGGAAAATTTTAATTTTTTGGCGGTGAAAAAACGGTTTTCTTGATGTCACAACAGCAGCAGAACAACGCTTAGAATTAATACCCCTGGATGAGTAAATTGCGCAAAAGAATTGGAGCAGTGACCGGAACTACTATGCATTTTGTATGCGTTTGTTACAATAGCGTGTTTCTACGCTACACAACAAGAGAAAAAATTGTAATTAACCTTCGCTTGTGAATTATGCACAGGAAACTTTATTTTTTGGCGGTGAACAAAGACTGTCTTTTTTAGTGTCACCACAGCACAAAAACAACGCTTAATTAACCCTGGATTGATAAATTGCGCAAAAGAATTGAGCAGCCAAAAATGAAGTGGTATTTGTATATATAAAACGTTGTTTCTTATATGATACAACAGAACTGGCTTAGATGCCCCTTGGAATATTTCAATGTGCTGTGACAGATAGCATTAAAATGTATATGGCAGCTGCAGTGGGCGCACACTGGGACCTTCATATCCAATACACCAAAAAATCAGAATATAACAATAAAACAGTCTCTGAACAACAGAACACCCAACAAACACGCTGTATAACAATCAGGTGTCTTCAGTAACATCCATCGCGCAGCACCTTCCTGATCATTTACAGTGAGAGCGGTAATGAGCTGCCCACGTCGCGCCCGGACTTATATAATAAGTGCGGTGACATCACAGAATCCCGCCGGTCCTGATATTTGCTACATCTCTGCACAATACCCTTCCGGCTATTGCCCTTCCACCACCCCGAGTGCTTTAGCCACCATGTAGCGCCATGTATGCACGCAGCCATGTATATCAATCTAAAGCAGACTTCGTACACCCGAATTACCCAAAACATCACTTCGCGTATCATGAACCGTAAGTTTTTCCTGAAATTCTAAACGAAAAGTCCACTTCGTTAGAATTCGATTCGCCCATATCTCAAAATAGCCATGAAACCAATCATATATGTGTAGTCACTACGTATTATTTTGAAACATCTCCTTTCTACATAGCAGAGCCTACCTTACACCATAAGACTATCAGGCTGAACATGCACACACTCGTCAGTGATTGTCAGTCAGCCTAACAGGAAGTATTCAGAGTCTTGACCTACTGTTATTACCCTGCAATCTATGACAGGTTTTTTGCACAGAAGGAGCCCGGGGCGATTTCTTTTTGGTGATATATATATAATATATATATATACTATATCCACAGTAATATAAATATAATATATATATTTATACTTTTGGTGTGGATAGAGTATGTAGCATCCGTAGCTCAGTTGGGAGGAAGAATCTGTTGTGGGAAATGAAGCTATCAAATTGCGCACCTAGCAACTGCAGTTCTGTCCACTAGCCCAGTGATGAGAAAAATCCAACATGGTGATATTATTCTATATAACAGTGTTTGTAATAGTTAACACACTGTATTGTCATAAAGGTATTGCTTATCCTTAGTTTTCCTCCATTATATGTTCTTATCTCTTTTAGATTCTCATACAACCCCTTGAAGCCCAAAACAGGCTTGGTCCTTAAGGACATGTTCCCACGGCAGTGGACAAATACCGTCCAGTTTGCCGGCCGGTATTTGTCCGGATTTGTGGTCCCCACGGCCGCGCGGGGGGGGGCAGTTTTTCTCCGCGACGAGCGGAGAACAGCCATCCCCCTCCCATTGAATTGTTCATATTCCGTCCGGAAACTGGACGGACGAATGAACATGTTTAATGTTTTGCCGCCGGATCGCCGGCGGCAAAACCGTCGGACGGAAAACCCGTGCAGTGGGGACTGCTGCACGTGTTTTTCATAGAGCACAATTGTGCTCATTTTCGGACGGTTTTTCAGGTGGTCTGAAACACCGCAAACCAGCTGAAAAACCGTCCGAAAACCCATGCCGTGGGGACATGCCCTAAGGGGTTAAGGGTATATATTTGTAAACATTTATACAGCACGCAATATATTCCAGTATAGCTTGTAATATTGTTGGAATGGAAATATTTAAATTTGGTTAATGGTTTCATTCAGTAGAGGTTTAAACATAGTATAAAAACTGTTATAAATATGAAGAAGTGGATGCTACACCTGCTGACACTGGCTCTAAATTAATGGTATGTAGTTACAGGCATGAGATATGCAAAATATGTCCTTGATTTCAATAACTGACTTTAATCTATGTTTAGATCACACACTTCCTTTTATTAAAATGATAAAGTCCTGTATGAACAAAGGTATATTTCCCAAACCAGTTTTTTTTACACAATTATCATAAAATCCTGGAAATACACACAAGTCTCTCCACAGCTGCAGCTTTTTTTCACATTTTTGTACAACTTCCTTTTTTTTATTTATCTGCTGCAATTTACAATAATCAAAGCAAATTACCACAAACCTTTCTTGTACAAATGTGTAAATATACCCTTACTGTATGTGTTAGGATTATAAAAACTTTGCAAATTCTCCATTTCATTTTTGTCATGTGTATTATTAGAGATATTTGTCACTAGCACTGCAAACTATTGATTTGCAAAATCATTGCATTTTAAGCAGGCAATATTTTCCAAGCAAATATTAAGTGTTATTCAAGTGCTAGCCTCTATAAAAAAAAATAAATAGGGGTGAGGGTTTAACTTAATTTCAGCAAATAAAGGTTGCTCTTTATATAATGAAAAATTATATACTGTAATTTCCCAACATACTTTCTGTATTAATTCTTTACAGTGTTTAAGATGATGATCACTGAGGTATTCCGTGGGGTACCCCTGAGTATGCCCGTTGTGCAGGGTAAAATGTCAGGGGTATTTTCTTGTGTTTTATTGATAGGCCAGGCAATTCTGTGCTGTTATCAGTGACAAGAGGAGGGTGTGCAGCAGTTCCATGTACAGTACATATAGTGACAAATTAATGGTACACAGGGTAGGATACTATCAAATTGTTAGAAAGTGTTTAAGAAAAAATTTGAGAGGTGCACAACTCAGTCGTGTGTTCTCAGTAGTTTTCACTATTTTAAGTCAATGTGCATTCAATAATAGTTATGTTTTATAATAGTTTGTGTCCTACAACAGTAGTTGGACAGTAAGGAAAATGTATCACCTTTGCTAAAAAAAAGAGATATCAATCCGTTTGTTACAATTAATTGTAATCTTAGTAAGCGTTGTGGTCATCGCATGACAGGAACAGATTTTATCTCCTAGAAGTAAAGCACCAGGGTTCCCACTGAATCACTGCAATCATAGATCTGGAAAACTGGAAGAAATTTATACAGAAAGTATTTTTAAATATTGAATAACTTTACATCATAAAACAGATATTTATTTATTTATTACATCTGCTTTGTGTTAATGAACTTTCTTATTGTTGTCAAAATTAATACTTCTTACCTTATATAAACATGTTTTATATGTTAAAAATGCTCTACTTACAATTATATCAGTCCATTAGCCCAATATCGCAAAATGCAAGGTCATACAATAAATGTATATTTTCACTTCAGAGCATAGACTCTACAGACCCTGTGCAGGGACATATATCAGCCCTGTGTTATGCCACATCTCATCTTTTATGTCCCTCTAACAATTATTTAGCAATTGTTATCAAAGAAATGCATCAGCTCAGACATCTGTATGCAATCTACTAGACAAGTTGCACCAATGATATGTCCACTTCTATATATTTATTTTTATCATTAAGGCAATCAGTGCCTACAGTCATTTTTTACCCAAACAGACTGGCTTGATAGAGGAGATTTTACTCTTTCCTCATGAACAGAAAACATTTTCTACATTCTTCACTGTTGTGTGATAAAACCAGACCCTTTTCTTGTGGCTTGGAGTTCATGTAGAATCACTTGGTATATGGACAATTTATGTCAAATTCTAATACCTGAAAGTTAATGCATGTCAGCTTGATTTGGGGTTGGGGAGTTTTAGTTGGGGTTAGGATTAGAATTAGGGGTGAGCCTAAGTTAAAGAAAACTCACAAATCTAATTCCAACCCTAACTTTAATGTAGAATTAGGGTTGGCGTTTCAGTTGGGGTTTGGATGGAGCTGGAGCTAGGGTTGGGCTTTTTCTTTGAATTTAGGTTGCAGTTGGCGTTACAGTTGAGAGTTATGGTTAGTGCTAGGGGTTAGGGTTTACTGATTAGAGGATAATCATAACCCCAGGTTTAGTTAGAGTTGGGTTTAGGGTTGGCATTAGGATGAGAATTACAGTTTGGTTTAGGTTTGGAATTAGGGTTATAGCTATGGTTATATTAGGAGTTTGGGTTGGATTTAGGGCTATGGTTTGTTTTAGAGTTGGAATAAGGGTTAAAGTTAGATTGGGGTATCTGGGATGTTCTCCAGATTTGTGTTGGTTTTTCCACACAAAATTTGGAAGCATTAAGCTAGAGACTTTCTGTCCCATAGACTTTAAAAGGATTTGTATTTGAGACAAGTTCAGCCGCACTGCTCTCAAACCAAACTTTGACTTATTCAAGCAACAATGTTTATATACTTCCCATTGCCTAGATTGCATTAAGATATTTTCGAGTCCTTGACACAAAATGTAATATGTATCCACACACATCAATACCTAACACAACAAACTCAGAGTCATGCTCAGAGCGTTAATTTCATAAGGTATCCTAAGTTTTTGAAGTAATGGAGTACTCACAGAAGAACACAAGGAAAATATACAAACTTTAAACAGACATTGCCTAGTTCAAATTCAAACTTGGAAACCCAGCCTGAGCGCCAAGTCCTGGTATTTTGTCTGTGTTAGCAGACATTCTAGTATATCCAGTTGTGTGGGACTAGATCTAGTTATCTAGTTGTTCTGCTTAAGTTAAAAAGGCATCTTCCACTCAAACCTGAATCCAACACAGAGCAAAAGATTTATCAAATTAATTGTTATATACCATCATTTCATGATCAGTGGAGGTCTTTGCAACACAGCTCCATTCAAGTAGATAAAACAGTTTTGTTTTTTACTGTACAATAAGAAAATTGGTATCACAATAAAAATGTAAAGGTATCACCGTAATAAATGTAAACCCACACCCAGCTAGTAGGATATCCAGCAACTATGAAGCAATGGTTTATCATCACCAGTAACTCTTAAATTGCAATGTTCACCTGAACCAACGTTCTGTATGATATTTTATCTGCTGACAAATAATATCCATGGCAACGGGAAGTAGAGTAGAATATTCCAAATAGGGTGACATCACAAGTGCTAACTGCTTATTTGTTGATTCACACAAATCTTTTAATATATTGATTTAGATGAGATTGTTTGAAACATCTGCAGCTTACCATAATAGATTTGATGACTTGTTGTTTGACTTTCCAATTCCATAGCTTTTATCTATGTATTGTCTAATACCTTATATTACATTCTGCTGTCTGTCACTTCACAAAGATGTGTATTCATGGATTTGTAGCTTCTAATTGCAATGTCTTATTATGAACCAAAACGCAAAAACAAAAAATGAAAGCAGTTGCTAACTGGGAGTCATGGCATGTTAGAAATGAATGTTAATTGCAAGTACTTTCCATTTAGCACCTTTTTAATTGTGATCAGTTAACTTTGTGACATTCAGTGATATATTGAAAGTAATAGCCTGCTAAAGAGGTTGGACTCTCCGTTTAATTCCCCAGTGACTGATTTGATTAGTCTATTTGAGTAAGAATAGGGCAACACAAGGCTATGCTAATGGAAACTAAACAATAAGCCATCACTAATCACAGACCTCAAGGTTGAAGTGAGGTTAATTGTCATGCTGGTGGTATTTGAAAAGAAGTGTTGACTGGTATATTGCACTTTAGGGCTTGTTGTATTTGAACATGTAGCCTAAGGGGCAGAGGTTTTGTTGTTTTTTACTTCTGAAATGCAAAGCCTCTCTACTTACCACTCTCTACAGTTACCTTTAAGGATGGTCAAAAGTAGAGTGTGAATACATCTAACTCTACATTTCAATGTCGATTGACAATATTTTTTCCATCATGTATATATGGTCAATTTTCTTTTATACTGGTTCTTGATTTTTAAACCTACAAATTTGGATTGAAAACCTTTGGAGAGGAATGCTAATAAATTATTTGCTGAAAGTTTTACAAAAAATTAAAAGAAATTCTAAATCTATAATCTAAAAAAATGTAAAATAAGTAAGGAAATATAGTCTAAAAATTAACAGTAATACAGTCAACTAAGAGAGTCCAGAATATATAATCTAAAAGATTCCAGTATACAAAATTGAGAGAAAATGATACCGCCACTGTTAAAATAAAGGGGCTGTTCACTTCAGACACTTCTTTTTTGTTAGTGAGGTGCAAAAGTATTCAGAATTCTTAAACTGACCCTTATAGCATTATAGCTATAAACTGTAATAGTTTTTATAGATATGTTATGTGATAGAGCAACACAAAGCAACAAGTATTTGTGAAGTGTAAAGAAAATGTTACATGTGTTTCCAAATTTTTGTAAATTTAAAAATTGAAAGTGTGATGTGCATATCTATTCAGCCCCCTGTACTTTGATACCATTAAATAAAATTCTGTGTGACCAATTGCCTTTAGAAGTCACCTAATTAGTAAATAAAGTACATCTGTATGTAATTTATTCTAAATATAACTACAGCTGTTTTATGAAGGCCTCAAAGAACATTTATGAACAATCAGCATCATGAAAATCAAGGAAGACACAGGTATAAAGTTCTTGCAAAGTGTATTACGGGGTTAGTTATTTATTTATTTTTTTTTAAGACCTGTTTTCAAAAAGCTATTTAGGGGGCACAGCAAGCATGTGGAAGAAGGTGCTCTAGTCAGATGAGACCAAAATCGAACTTTTTGTTGAGGCTAAATGTCAAATGCTAACTGTGGAGGAAATCCAACCCTGTACATCCCCGTGAACACACCATCCCCTCCGTGAAGCATAGTGGTGGCAGCATCATGCTGTTGGGAGACTTTGCTTCAGCAGGGACTGGGAAGTTAGTCAGAGTTGATGGGAAAATGGATGGAGCTACATACATGGCAATCCTTAAGAAAAAACCTGTTATAGGCTGCAAAAGACTTGAGACTGGGGCATAGGTTTAACTTCCAGCAGTACAACTACCCTAAACATCCAGTTAAAGCTTCAATGGAATGGTTTAAATTAAAGAATATTCAAGTGTTATTATGGCCCAGTCAAAGTCCAGACATAAATCTCATTGAGAATCTGTGGCCTGACTTGAAAATTGCTGTTCACAAACATTCACCAACCAATCTGACTGAGCATGAACTATTTTGGAAAGACAAATGGCAAAAAATTCCAGCCTTTAGAACAGTGTTTCTCCAGTCCTCCAGAACCACCAACAGGTCATGTTTTCATTATCTCCCACAGAATGCACTGACAAAAATTATATCACCTGTGCAGAATGCACTGACAATAATTATATCACCCGTGCAACCCTGAGGAAAGCCTGAAAACTTGACCTGCTGGTGGGTCTTGAGGAATGGAGTTGAGAAACACTGTTTTAGAAGTTCAAAGCTGGTAGAGACACACCCCAACAGACTGCTGCTGTCATTGCAGCTAAAGGTAATCCTACAAAGTATTGACTCAGGGGGAATGAACACATATGCACACACTTTTCTTTAATATATCAATAAAATACATTTAAGTATGTTTCTGTGACATTTAAAAATGAGTAACAGTTCAAGGGGTATGAATACTTTTGCAACCCACAGTACAAGGGTCTCCAAACCATAACCTAATAACAGGATGTCCTGATTGTTGGGACTCAAGGGGATAGGCTGCAATCTCTAGAGAAAACTGTTTTCAAGTACTATCACTGCAGAAGAAATTAAACTTTACACACCTAATTTATGCTTTGATAACAAGTAAGGGTTCGGAACATGGGAACCCCATCTATCAACTCTATGAATTCCATAATAGGGTATCTGAAAATGGATTATATATACCAGCTACAGATTTTAGTTTAAAATTTTTACTGAACAGAGATGACTCTTTATTAAGTATATGGCAGTTTTTATTAAGATCATGTTAAAATAGAAGCAGTGTCCTAGATGTAGAGATTTATGGGGAAAAGTATGAAAACTGTCTAGGTCTAAGACTTTCTTTGTTGCATATACCAACCAATATGAGCTCCCATTTCATTGTTTCAGAGCACTATATGAAATGAAAGGGGGCTCTGATTGGTTGCTATGGACAACAAACAAAATCTTACAGCTACACAACTTTTATACATGTGGCCCCTAGTGTGCCAGTTAACATGTTGGCTTGTATATGCATTAGATTGGTAGTAACTATGTTATGATAAAATACCGATATAAAAAAATTTAAAAAAAAAATGTTACCTTCTATTTTTTCTTATAAAATTTCCGATACTGCTTTCTTCTTATTTTCTCATGATACTGTGGAGAATTAGCACCAGAAACATATTTCTGTACATGGTTTAACCCCTTCCCGACATTGGACATATGCACGTATCAATTAAGATCGTCGGAGCTCTCGCAGGCAGGAGGAGTGAGCTCCTGCTGCTTGCTCCCGGCATACTACCGCACAATAATGCAGCAGAGATCTCCTACCAGATGGCCTCGGAAAGTGAAAGTCACTTCCCGGGTCATCTGTGATGTCACCATGCCCACAATGCATTGTGGGCATGGTGATTGACAGTTGCCATGGAGACAAGTATACAGCAATAAGCTGTGTGCTGATCTATTATTGTATGAGCGATTTGACGATCATTAATACAATTCTCCTCTGAGAAAAAGTGAAAAAATTGTAAAAAAGAAAAAAAAAAGTGAAAAAAGTAAAACACAAACACGAAAAATAAAATAAAAACATGTACATCGCTCTTTTCCCCTTTACAAGCGCTAATCGCCCCAAAAAGATAACAAATAAATAAAGCACACATATTTGGTATCACTGTATGCATAACGCCCTGCCCTATAAATATGTCATGTTAATTAACCCACACGTTGAACGCTCTAAAAAAAAAAGTTATATAATTTCAATTTTTGTTCATCCCGCAGCACATAAAATGGAATAAAAAAGCAACCCAAAAGCTCAATAAAGTGCCAAAGTTGTACCAATAAAAATGTCAGTTTATCCCACAAGATAAAAGTCCTTACACGTCTGTGTATACGGAAAAATTAAAAAGATATGGCTCTCAGAAGACAGCGATGCATAAATATTGTTTTACACAATGAAAACACTTTTTTTTTTTTAAAGTGCTTCAACATAAAAAACTATGTAAATTGGGTATCACCGAAATCATATCGACCCAAAAACTAAAACTAACTTGTCATTGTGATGCGCTATTAAAAACAAAAATAAAAAACACTACTAGGATTGCAGTATTTTCTTAACTCTGCCTTCCAAAAATAGATTTAAAACTGATCAAAAAGTCTTGTCCCCTCAAAAAAGATGCCAATAAAAACATCAACACATCCCGCAAAAAACAAGCCCCTACACAGCTCCGTACACTGAAAAATAAAAAGTTATGGCTCTCAGACTATGACGATGCAATAAAAGTGTTTTTATTGTGTTAAAGCAGTAAAACATAAAAAAATATACAAATCGGGTATCACTGTAATCATATCGAGCTCCGGAGTAACGCTAGCTTGTCATTTATACTGCACGGTGTCTGCTGTAAAAAATACAAATAAAAAACACTACCAGGATGCCTCATAGAAACCTTAATAAAAAGTGATCAAAGCATCATATGCCTCCCATAATGGTACTAATAAAAACGTCTGCTCATCCTGCAAAAAACAAACCCATAATCAGCTTCGTATACAGAAAAATGAAAAATGTATGACTGTCAGAATAGGACAACATAAAAACTCACATTTTATAGACATATTTCTATTGTGTAAAAGTAATAAAACATAAAAACGATATAAATTTTTATATCATTGCAATTGTACCGAACCACATAGTAAATTATCCTGTCATCCGGGGCTCGGGACCTTAAGTGTTTCTGAGTAGGGGTGGGTGCAAACGCTATTTTCAAGCCACATTGTGAACTGCGGATGCATTTTTACAGAGAAAAACTTCTGTTCCTGTCACTAATTTTCTGCATATTCCACATAGATCCTGTCCATCCCCTCAGCAGTCACTGTTCAATGAAAATCAGAGCTGACAAATTAGCATTTTCAAAACCTCTCACCTCCATATGACAGTGTAATACCCCTCAATAACAGTCACCAAAACATACACTTATACATGGAGTAAATATACCATATGAATCATTGCTACTAAAAAAAACTACAAAACCAAAAGCCAAAACTATTACTACTTAAGGATCAAATAAAACTGCCAGACTATGACTGAATGTGACCACCAGATGTGACTATTAGCTCTCAGCTCTACCCAGACTCTGAAGACATACACCACCACCATACAGTGACCATAAAGTGGTAGATACTAGTTGTACGTAGGCTCAGGAGAAATATAAGTGATTACACTGCAGTTACATTTGATGACTCACAGGAGACGTCTCTGAAGAGTTGTTCTCTTTCTCTTCTTCATCTCCATCTGTCCCAGACGCCATGACGTCCTCTCCCGGCCATGAACCTTCACTGAAAAATTTACAAAACAAAGATCTTAGACTTCTCAATTTATCAGCACTCCTCTACCAATTCCTATCTCTATACAAACTCCCCATCTATAGTGCCCCAAATGGTAAAAATTTCCCTCTTATGCCCGA
This sequence comes from Phyllomedusa bahiana, assembly GCA_025379985.1. Taxonomy (NCBI): domain Eukaryota; kingdom Metazoa; phylum Chordata; class Amphibia; order Anura; family Hylidae; genus Phyllomedusa; species Phyllomedusa bahiana. The sequence continues at coordinate 44,213 of JAODAL010018581.1, forward strand.
AACGGCTATGCGGCTCCCATTTGTGCACCAAGTTTTAGTCTTGTTTTGTAAACCAATATAGGAAGTAGTGAAATTCCCTGAGACAGTATGTAGGTACATCCCCAAATGTAGGCAGTCCTCAGTTAGGTAGATAAAGTTATAGGTCCCCCAATAGATAGGTATCTCAGTCCCCTATTTAGAAAGGTAGTTATATAGGTCTCAGAATAGAAATATAAGTAGAAATATCGATCCCTATTATGCAGTTATATAGGCCCCTGTAAGTAGTTAAAGGCCCCCTGTAGGTAAATATTTGCCCACTGTAACCAGGTAGTAGCCCACTGTAGCCAGATTGCTGCCCCCCTCTAGCCAGGTTGTCAGCCCCCATAGCCAATAATATGTCCCCTGTAGCCAGGTTACTGCCCCCTTAGCCATTAATATGCCCACTTTAGCCAGTTTACTACCCCCTTTAGCCAGGTAATATGCCCCCTTTGCCAGTAATATGCCCCCCTTTAGCCAGTAATATGCCCTCTTTAGCCAGTAATATGCCCCCATAGCCAGGTGATATGCCCCCATAGCCAGGTAATATGCCCCCATAGCCAGGTAATATGCCTCTATAGCAAGTAATATGCCCCCATAGCCAGGTATTATGCCCCCATAGCCAGGTAATATGCTCATATAGATGGTAATATGCCCCCATAGCCAGGTAATATGCCCCCATATATGGTAATATGCCCCCATAGCCAGGTAATATGCCCCCATAGTCAGTAATATGCCCCCATAGCCAGGCAATATGCCCCCATAGCCAGGCAATATGCCCCCATAGTCAGTAATATGCCCCCATAGTCAGTAATATGCCCCCATAACTAGGCAATATGCCCCCATAGCCAGGTGATATGCCCCCATAGCCAAGCAATATGCCCCCATAGTCAGTAATATGCCCCCATAGTCAGTAATATGCCCCTATAGTCAGTAATATGCCCCCATAGCCAGGCAATATGCCCCCATAGTCAGTAATATGCCCCCATAGCCAGGCAATATGCCCCCATAGGCAGTAATATGTCCCCATAGCCATGTTTCTGCCCCTTTTCCAAATAAAAATAAAATTTAAAAAAAAACTTACTCACTTCAGCACGGTCCAGGTCCAGCAGGTCCAGGTCCTGTAGCTGGTGAACAGTGTAAGCAGCGTGACGTCACCAAGCCACTTACGCCGTCACGCAGGGTCCGGGACCTCCTCGACTGGCTTAGAGGATCCCAGCGTCGTAGGGGGCATGAGGAAAGTGATGTGTCACGCCCTCTGCGACGCTGCTCTGTATGTATCAGCGCTCACCAAGTGCTGATATATACAAGGGAGAAAGCAGAATGGTAACGATCCGTCCTGCCTCCTCCCCAACTCTGACTGCTCAGCCGCTGTGAAACGGCCGTGCAGTCAGAGAGATCGGCAAGCAACGCCCGCACTAAGGAGCGCTCCAGGCCCACGGCAGCCGCTTGGAGCTGCCGAGATTCTGGACACAGGCAGGTTTATTCGGGGCTCTTGCCCCGAATAAATCTGCCTAGCGACATCCCTGGCCTTTTTAGGGGTGTTTATTAAGTGTTAGCCCCTTAGGGCGTCTGCAAACCTGAAATGGCGCCTAAATAAAATCGTAATGAAAATAAGATCCGAGTCCAGTAGGTGCTCCTCCTATCCTGGGGCTTGTGGTTGAGCCAAATAGCACACTAGGGCCACATATGGAATATCTCTGAAAACAGCAGAACTGGGGAATCAATATTAAGTTGCATTTCCCTGATCACATTTACCATGTTCTTGTGAATAATGGATACAAATTTAAAATCTGCAAAAAAATTTAAATTTTGAAATCTCACCTCCACTTTGCTTTAATTCCTGTGAAACACCTAATGGGTTAATAAACTTCCTCACTGCTGTTTTGAATGCTTTAAGGGGTGTAGTTTCTTAGATGAAGTCATTTATGGAGGTATCTAACATTCAGGCCAATCATAGTCACATCAGAACTGGAATCGTCCCTAAAAAAATATATATTGCAAATTTTCTTGAAAATTTTCAAATTACTACTAAATTTCTAAGCCCCCTAATGTCGTAAAAAAAAAAACAGACATTTAAAAAAAATGATGCCAACCTACAGTAGACATATGGTAGATGCTATTTCTAAACTGTTTTGAGTGGAATAACTATCTGTCTCACACGCAGAAATTTTTGATGGTAAATTATTCAAATTTTTCACAATACTTTGATATTTTTTACAAATAAACAAAGACTTTTTGGACCAAAATGTTTTACTATCTTAAAGCACAATGGGCCACATGTATGAAAACTGTCTAGGTCTAAAACTCACTTTGTTGCCCATAGCAACCAATGAGAGTGCCTCTTTCATTTTATATAATTCTCTGGAAAAATGAAAGGGGCGCTCTGATTGGTTGCCATGGGCAACAAAGTGAGTTTTAGACCTAGATAGATTTCATACATGTGGCCCAATGTGTCATGAGAAACAATCACATGGATAGGTTAAAGTGTCAAAAGTTATTCTCACATAAAGTGACACATGCCAGATTTAAAAAATTGGACTCTGTCAGAGAGGCCAAAACTGGTATCAGTAAACCTGTATAGTAAGTTGTCATTTCAGAATAGTTGTCCTAAGAATGAACACTCTAACTAGGTGTAACTCCCAGAAACCATTTCTATAATTAAGCTTGCTTTTTTTTAAATAGTCTAAAAAGAATGTTCTGCGCCGAGTGCAGGAGAAATTTGGCACCTACTCTAATGACTTATATTAAAGAAACCTTCAAAACCATCCATTCATCCCTTTGGATGCCTCTGCTACCCTACTGACACATCAACTACTCAATCACAGGGTATCAATCAATTTTGGTGGGCATTGGCGGCTTAATGAAGGCCCCCAGGTCTGTGTTTTTATTCCAGATTAGTCTAATATGCATATCAGTTTTACACTGACAGGCATAATACACTGTAGTATATAAATAGTGTACTGTATTAAGTGCTGATGATGATAATTATCAAATGCCCGAGTCAGACTAAAAAAGTAATGTAAAAAATTTCAGTAAAGGTAAAGAATAAAGTTCAAAAAGTCCCAATTTTGGCCTTGATAAACCACTTTCCCAAACACAGAAAAGAAAGTAACCAAAAAGTCTTATGTACCCCAAAATAGTACAAATAAAAACTACAAGTTATCCTACGAGAAACAGTCTCTCAAATTGCTCCTACAACAAACAATAAAATATAAATGTCATGGGTCTTGGAATGTGTCAATAGAACACTGATTGTTTTTTGCTAAAAAAAAAGCAGTTTTTAATTAAAAGGTAAAATTAAAAAGGACTATAAGATGTAGCATTTATGTAATCATTATGACACGTATAGATAAGTTATCATGTTTTTACACCACACACCAAATACAGAACATTCTAAAAAGCAAACTAAAATGGTGAAATTTGGTGGATTTTTGTACTTTAAAAAAACACAGAATAAAAAGATCTCTAAAAGTTGTATGACATCCAGCATGATACCATGAAAAATATAAGTCATACAGCCAAAATCAACACATCATACATCTCCAATACAGCAAAGAAATTAGTCATTTAATATGGCAACACCACACACAAAAAATGTTTTTATTATAAAAAAGTGAAACACTAGAAAGTAGTGTTGAGCGATTTTTATCGACAAAGTTGAAATCGGCAATGTTTTTTATGGTGATCGAAATTTCCAGATCATGCGATAATTAAGGTTAAAATCTGAGCATCATCTATTAAGATCGCGCCTTTTTTCGGCGCTTCCTGTAATTTTGGCGGCCAGCAAATCAGATTACAGAATAGAGCAGGGTGAGATGTGTGTGCGACGTCATGACTGGGATGTGTATGGTTGCGATTGGCTGGAAAAATCACATGACCTCGTTTTACATAGAACAGCGTTTCCTGTTTCAGCCTTAGTGTCTCTCAGCGTCTCATAGGGATAGGACCTGCGCTCTGCCTGTGGCCAAACAGCTCAGCGAAATTAGTCTATTTCTGCACAGAGAAACCTCTACTATTAGCTGTGATCCTTCCAATTTAGTTAGATTAGAGATTTGAAGATTTTATGTAGTTAGCTAGAGAATTTTAAAGCAGCATCTACCGCTGTAAATTCACGGCGGTGGGAGCGGGGAGGTGGGGGGGCCCGCGGGCGAACACAGACAAGCTCTATCTATAAAGAACACTGGATAAAGTTCACCAAGACTTAGTGTAGACATTGTAGTGAATATCTTTATTATTAACAGTTTGCTATTGAAATATTTCCTGGATATTGGGCAGCCTGAACTTATATTGGATACACATCATTTCTAGTAACTGCAGGTCTCTTTGTTAGGTGCAAAACTCCACTTTTATTATCAGTATACATTTCAGATATGTGTTCATTTTAATTTTACCCATTACACCTGTGACTGTTGATATATCCACCTTGCAGTTAAATTACAATCCAGCAATCTTGTAGTCAGCACAGGTTGTTTGTTGCCAAAATACCGTGTATCATACGAAAACATAACAGTTACGTGTTTTTTGACTTTTGCGCACCCAGCATTGTTCATTGACGCAGCATCCATGTAAATCTTAAAACAGCAATTCTATATTCACCACAGGTGAATTGAAAGGTGCAAAAAATACCGTTTATTATACCAAAACATAACAGTTACGTGTTTTTTGACTTTTGCACACCCAGGTTTGTTCATTGACGCAGCATCCACGTAAATCTTAAAACAGCAATTCTATATTCACCACAGGTGAATTGAAAGGTGCAAAAAATACCGTGTATCATACGAAAACATAACAGTTACGTGTTTTTTGACTTTTGCACACCCAGCATTGTTCATTGACGCAGCATCCATGTAAATCTTAAAACAGCAATTCTATATTCACCACAGGTGAATTGAAAGGTGCAAAAAATACCGTTTATTATACCAAAACATAACAGTTACGTGTTTTTTGACTTTTGCACACCCAGGTTTGTTCATTGACGCAGCATCCACGTAAATCTTAAAAAAGCAATTCTATATTCACCACAGGTGAATTGAAAGGTGCAAAAAATACCGTTTATTATATGAAAACGTAACAGATACATGTTTTTTGACTTTTGCGCACCCAGCTTTGTTCATTGACGCAGCTTCCACGTAAATCTTAAAACAGCAATTCTATAGTCACCGCAGGTGAATTGAAAGGTGCAAAAAATACCGTGTATTATACGAAAACATAACAGATACAGACATAACAGACTCCTTTTCCCGGCACTTTTTAATCTGGGTGTCAGACAGGTTTAATGGTCATACTGCGGTCTAGGACAGGTATAGTCAATATCCAGTGAAACTAAAATGGTGGTTGAAAGACTCCTTTTTGCGCACTTTTAAATCTGGGGGTCATGCAGGTTTGGGGCTCATGCTGCGTTCCAGGACAGGGATATTCAATGTCCAGTTCAAGTAACATGATGGTTCAAATCATACTGCCTTCTGGCACTTTTTAATTTGTGGGTGATCCAGGTTTAAGGGTCAGGCTGTGGTACAAGACAGGGATAGTGAATGGTCTGTGACTTTTTTTCTGTGACTTTTATAACCTAAGTGTGTTGCCTAAGATGTAGCACGTATCCATTTGACTGTTGTGGATGTTAATTTCAGCTTCTCCAGCCTTGTTTGGGTGTAATAATGAAGGTGTTGTTGCTCTCCCATAGACTTTAATGGTAATCGCTCATAATCGATGGTCACTATCAAAAAAACCTTATCGATAGCAGCCGACTATCGACTATCGCTCGATCTCGATAGCCAACGCAATCGCTCAACACTACTAGAAAGCTATATTTGGAATTAATGCAGTTTTACTGCCCCAAACAATATTAAGCATTTGTACCACCAGGTGAACACCATAGATTTAAAAAGCAAATAAAGGCAGAACTGCTGTTCTTTCCGGTCCCTCCCAGAAAGAGATAATACCAATTAATCAGTAAGTTTTATGTTCCTGAAAATGATAGCATTAAAAAACAATACTTGTCCTGCAGAAAATGAGCCCTCAATTGGCAGATAAATCCTCTATATTGGCAGAAAAGTAAACAAAATGTAGCAATGAAAAAAGTTGTCAATACCTAAAATAGGTTGATTACTGGATATGTAAATGGAGAGAAAAAAGTGCATGCTTGAATAGCTCTCTATTTCCACTTTTTTCTTTACCACCGTTGCCTGTTTTTTTTTTTTTTTTGTGTCAGGGAACCATGTTCATATGATTGGTGGGATAGCAAGAGAAAAAAACATTGTTTGTCAGATATTTATGATCTATGCTATGCAACAAATATCTATTGATGGAATATAGATGAAAACAGACTGTGCTCCACTGCTTCTTCAATAGCAGTGACCAAAGATCCAGTGCCCAAACAGCTATAATAAAAAACTATATATATATAAAAAAACAGTAATGTCCTTCAAAATGGTGGTTAAAATTGTGTACAATAAGTAAAATTTACTTGACTTTTTTCAGACTTCAAGCACTGTGACTGACTCAGAAACTGGGTTATTTATGACCTCTGCTAGAAATCAGAAATGTTATCTACAGTTGTCACTTTTCATAGTGTTCTTTGATGTCAGATCTGACTTGAATCTAAGCACCTTAATTCACCTCAGCACAAATTAAGTAGTGGCGTAATCAAAAAATCAACCCTAACATTAATTGGGGTTAAGGTTACAATTTTTTATTGGTTTTTGAACATTAACTTACTAATCCATGGTGCTTCGGGTCTTACGGCACTTCCGTTGTAGCATCACTTCTGGTCCATAACATTTATATGCGTAACCTGATGTTAAAGTATCCATAAGTGAAGCTGCATTGGGAGCACTGCAGAATGGTAAGTTAACCCTTAAAACAATGACAAACCCTAACACTAGGTTTGTTCTGGATCCAATTTTTTTCACACGTTTGGTCACGTTAGAGCAAAACTACTTAACCACTTTCGAGAGTTCCCCTGGCCTGAACAGAGTACTCTTCTAGGCTGACTAAAGTATTAATATAAACATTTGTTATTTATTCCTAAACCCTCTTAAGGCTAATTTTATTGAGAGCCTCTCTTGCATGTTCCATGAGACTTTGGCAGCAATAATCGTAGTCTGTGCACCGCTGTTTTTGTTGTCCAGAAATTCCAGGGTGTAAAAGAAAACCCCAAACACAGTCATATATTTATTGAGTCTATACGTAAATGCATACTAAGTGGAAATATGTTAGTGACCTGTGTGTAATGCAGCAGAGGTGTATTCTACAGCAGAGGTTGCATTTTGTTTTGCCTGTCACTGACACATAATCACACACACAATGGGTTTCATTTTCTGAGGATGTAATAAAGCGACCAGTGTTTTTTTTAAATTGTAGAAAATGGAGCACATTGGAATCCCATGTGAATGTAGTTAAGAGCCTAGATTGTTAATGTCATCGTTAGACTTGATCCCAAGGTAAGTGCACTGACAGATGGCAATACTTATCATTGTGTGGCTAAACTCCAAAAGACATGTATTCCCAGGTATTGCATTGTGTTGTTTACCTGAACATATCTAAGAATATTAAAAGAGGCTTGACCCTTGCAATATGTGGCTCAAGGTTAAGGAAAGTCTAATCTGTTCAATATCACCAAGTAGGAAGAGACATTTGTTCCCAGGATATTGTTACCAGAGAAAAGACTTGGATGTAATTGCTACACTAACCATTTTATGTGTCTCTGTTTGGCCACAGATAGAGCCAGTGTCCCTGCACTGGCGAGCAGGAGAGAGAAAGAGGCTGGAAGCAGCTGGAGAAATACAAAGAGAAACAACTGAAGCTTGAAGCATCTGATGTGTTTCCCTGCATGCTGCCTGATGTCTTTCCTTCTATTAGAAAAAGAAGCAAACAGACAAAATGATGGGGGGAGGGGATGGCGATATCGGAAAAGGGATTTGGGAAAAGGATTATAACACAAGGTTATGGAAGGAAGAGAAAGAGAAGAAATGGAAAATTATGTCTGGATCAGGATAAAAAGAACAGATGATAGATTGTGCAAAGGCTCAAAAGAGAAATATTGCACATATCACCACTGGAAAGAAGATAAGACAGTTAAGCTAAAAGATATAGCAAAGCCTTAACCTATTTACTGAAAACATAGAAAGCAAAAGAAGATAAAAAAAAACAACTATGTTCATGCAATGTTGTCATCCCAGGCATGTGCCTCCTACCTGCATGCCCTTGTTTTCTGCAAAGAACATAAATGGTGAACATTAGAAAATAGGAGCCGTTAGGGCTTTTTATCCTCAATGTCCTAAGTTGCTGCTTTCAAAAAAGACACATAGTGTTATGGGGCGTTTATACACCAACATCATTGATCTTGTACGAAATAACTCATGTTACAAAAAAAAAATAATTTATCAACCAATTCATTCAGGATGATGCAGAGTCTGTCACTGTAACATACCACCTTTCCAAAAATAATTTCAGGATATTTTTTTAATAGTGTTGATGTTAAATCACATTGATCACAAGTCAGCTCGCGTTAAAATGATTTGTTTTAGCACTATCCATTCTCAACATTGTGACTCCCCAAAAAGATCTATAGGGCATTTCAGTTATAGACCCCTTTAAAGGGTTTACTTTTAGGCTTTATTATAAATGGGATGATATTTTTAAGGGGTTCTACCGTGGGAAACCCCATTTAACCCCGGGGGGTTTAAAAGGGCCTGCAATTTTTCTTTAGCAATTGATAGCTGGCCGTGGCAGCCTGCCCTTTATTTTTTGTCTAAAGGTTTTTACAAAAAGAAAATTGCAGATATACTTGACCCCCCCCTTTTTTTTCTCTACAATTTTTTTACCACCATAAAAACGAAATGGGGCAGAATACCGGGTTTTTTGTTTTTAGGGCATGGGAAAACCATCTTTAAGAAAAAAAGGAAAATAAAAAGGTATGAAAAAATTTTTTCAATGGAGAAAAAGAGAGAAGGAAACCACACATTACAGTAGGAAATCTCTATAATTCCCCCCAATTTAAACACTTAGGGGCCACATGTAAAAAAAACGGTTTTTGGGGCTAAAACTCACTTTTTTTTTTTCCCCAAGGGCAATCAAAAAAGACTAAAACAGATTTTTTTTCACTTTTTATGTTAAAAGAGAAAGCAAATATTTTTCATAAAAGGGAAAATTTGGGAAAAAGGGAAAAATTTTTTTGGGGAACAAAAATAATGTAACAGTAGATAAATTGTGTATTGGTCAAAGTAACTAGTTGCTACCTTTCATTTTCTAATTTTTGCTTCATTCTTATAGTTTCTCATATATTTATATAGATTTTGCTCAGTGCATAGCAACTCAACAAACATGCTACCCCAACCCCCAAAGGTTAGATTGAGAGAAAAATTAAATTTGGTAAATTTAAATTTAGATTTTAGGGTGCAATTTTTGCTTACAGTTTAGTAAATCAATGCCATAAAAAAAAAACCACAATTTTTGAAATTTTAGTCCCCCATAACATATTTGGTAACTAAAAACAAACAGCTATATATTCCGCTGTTTTATTTAAAGCCAGGGATGGGAAACCACTGGAATAGCTTTAAACCCTGGGGGCCATAGATGGGGGAGGGCAAAAATTGTTAACCCTTTATGGTAAAAATCTTCCCAAAAATCAGGGAAATTTCCCCCCCAAAAAATTTATTTTTTCAAATTTACAAAATTGGGTTATTTTTTCCACTTTACCCCGGGCCCCCTCAAAAGCAACATTACTGCACTGGGCTTTTGGGGTAAATTTTTTGGAATATTAATTAGGGAATTTTTTTGGGCCAAAGGGGAAATTTAAAAATTTATAAAAACATTTGTTTTCCTTTCACCCCCCTTCCACTTAGAAATAAAAAAGGAGAATTAAATTATATTTTTATTGCAGGCTAGATCGTGGATTTGGCAGTATATTGATTTGGCAGATGAGAATATAGTTTGCCTAAAGCCAAGAAATTTACTTAAAAATTTTTGATGCCCAATTTTTAATTTTCAAGTGAAAATGCAAAACTCTTGTTAAATTTTTTTTGGTATTTTGGGGGTTTCCAGGGAAATGAAAATTTTTTAAATGAACAGTCTTTTGTTTTCTAATGAAAATCCCCTCTGGGATTCAGGGACAGAATGGATCAAATTTAAACCCCCACGTTTTTTTTTTGTCTACATAAACACTTTTTTAATTCCCCAAATGAAAGATATTCTTAACCACAGCAATTTTCTTTTAAAATTGTCTATCAAACCCGGGTAAAGTTTCTGATCTAAATTTTAAAAATCAACACAGCAAACAAATCCCATAAAATGCATTGCAAGGGTCTGTATTTTGCGTTTATTTGGCCAGTAAGATATCCTGACACTCATAGAAAGGAAAAACAAAGGGTTTTAGAAAGTAAAAAAAACTTTTGTGGGCCATTATGAGGGGGGAATTTAAATGTTTAAATATTTTGTGTTCCGAAAAAAACAGTGTCAGGTGCATACTCACACCAAATTTAAAAACAAAGTGTCATAAAGAGACCAAACCCGTCCTCCGAATTTTATTCCATTTATCGGAACAGACCCTATAAAATAAAAAAGGGCTTTAGTAAGGACTTTTAGTTTTAGAAGTTTTTAGTGCTCGAATGATGGACAATCTTGGGTTAAAAAATTAAAAGATGAATTCCTTTCTAAACCCATTCCAAATGCAATATTATGATGAAGCATCCACTTTAATCTGTTTATCCTGATGAGCAAAGGTGGGGTCAATACCAACCACATGTTGATGGCCTGTCCTAAAAATAGGCCATCAATGTAAAACACAAAAAAATTTAAAATGACTACTTAAAAGTTTAAAATAGAGAAGGGTAATTTTAAAAAAGAGAAGGGGAAAAACCCTTTTTTCAACAGATTTTCCAAAATTTCCCATTTTATTTCCCGAAGCCAATTTTTTATGTGCAAAAAGGAGTAAAAACGATATTAGGGTTTTTAATGTTTTAAAAATGAAAACCATGGGTTTCCATCTTTTCACTTAAAAACAATTAAGAACTTGACAACCCATATAGCTGCACATGTTGCCCTAAAAATGTACACCACAACTAGAGTAAAACATCGCCAATGCATCTGATACTAATATATCACTTCTTAATTTCTAATATATGGTCATCTAAATATTTGTTGCCCCATTTTTTTACTGCATCCATATAATCAAAGGATTTTGGGGGGGGGGGAAAAAATTTTGGTTTTTTTTTTACTTTGGGTTTTCTAAGCAAAAAAAATGCAGCTTAAACATTGACAATTACAAACACAGGGGTTGCCATACTTTTTAAAGGGAAAATAGGGGGGGCAGGGGTTAGCAGAAACACATAGTTTGGGGGGTGGGAATTTTATAGGGTTCGGGGGCCCTATAATAATTTTTAAAAAATGGTCCATTATAAATTGGGATTCAGTCAAAAATTGTTGTCACAGAAGACTAGAACCTTTGAGTTATACCTCTGTAGAACGTTTCCAAAGTTTGACAAAAATTTTTAAAAAAAATTTTGGGTTAAAGAACTTTCAATTTAAACCTTTTTTCTGTTCCCTTTTTTTTCTTTCTTCTCCTGTTCAAAAAGCTTTTTACATAGGTTTAAAGGGCTAACCATGCATTGAACTTCTTGGCTTATGACTTCTATTCTCATTAAGGGATTCTCCACGTTTTACAACCCTATGTTATTTGTAGGCCCTGTTCCTAACAATAAGAGGCTCTCAGTGATTAGCTGTAATCTGTGATGGAACCTGACGTGTTTAATTTCTCTCCGAGAGTACCAAAGCATTACACTGCGCCCATTGAAATCAATGCATTGTCCATGTAATCCATAAACACACAAGTTCCTTCATAGAGAAAGAAAGGTGCACTTCTGCACCTGCTTGCCTTGTGGGTTAAGAAGAAACCAGAAAACCCATTTTTAGAGCAGTTTTCAAAGTATCATGTAAACATGATAACCTCTATGCAAGCACAGTATTTACATTACTTCATCAGTGTGGGGATCAAAATGAAAAAGAGGTGCAACTTGAAAATATCAAGGGCGACAGTCTGAGGTCCAGAGGACTCTGGATATCTCTGTACTTGGCCACATTCATCTTTCCTTCAGTTGCAACCAGTCATCCTGTCCCTGTAACTGAAAAACACCCCCATAGCATGATGCTGCCACCACCATGTTTCACTGTTGGGATTGTATTGGGCAGGTGATGAGCAGTGCCTGGTGTTCGCCACACATACTGTTTATAATTAACACCAAAAAGTTCAATCTTCATTTCATCAGAACAGAGAATCTTATTTCTCATAGTCTGGGACCCCTTCATGTGTTTGTTTGCAAACTGTATGCGGGCTTTCATATGTCTTGTACTGAGGAGAGGCTTCCATTGGCACACTCTGCCATAAAGCTCCGACTGGTGGAGAGCTACAGTGCTAATTGACTTTGTGGAACTTTCTCCCATCTCCCTATTGCATCTCTGGAGCTCAGCCACAGTGATCTTGGGGTTCTTTTAACCTCTCTCAACAAGGCTCTTCTCCCACGATTGCTTAGTTTGGCTGGACGGCTAGGTTGAGGAAGAGTTGTGGTCGACCCAAACTTCTTCCATGTAAGGATTATGGAGGCCACTGTGCTCTTAGGAACCTTGAGTGTTGGAGAAATTCTTTTGTAACCTTTGCCAGATCTGTGACTTGCCACAATTCTGTCTCTGAGCTTTTTGGGCAGTTCCTTAGACCTCATAATTCTCATGTGTTCTCATATGCACTGTGAGCGGTAAGGTTTTATATAGAAAGGTGTGTGTCTTTCCTAATCAAGTCCAATCAGTTTAATTAAACACAGCTGGACTCCAATGAAGGAGTGGAACCAGGGTTTCCCAAAACATCCGGGGCACGGGCCTTCAGTGTTACATTTTATTGTATTTTATTGATTATTGTACTCACCGCAATACGCCATCTGTTTAGGAAGTACGCGCTGATCGCCGCATCCTTCCAGGGTCAGGAGGGGGGCGGCCCCATTCACTTCCATTATCAGCAGTGCGTAAGCGGCGCAAAGAAGTTACCTGTCACTTCTCTCCCCCAGCGTACAATATGATCATATTGTACACCGGGGGAGATGGACGTAATTCATAGCTCCCTAAGAGAGCTATGAGAGCTATGAATTACCGTAATTGTGGGGCGCATTTTGGGCATATTGAAGCGTAAATACACCACGAAATGAGCCCCGCGATTTATGCCGTGTGAACACACCCTTAGTCTGGCTGCAGCAGCTCACTTAAAACATACACAACTATGATAAATGACAGGTATAAACACACCGGGCAGGATTGTTTTAGTGACGTGAATAGGGCGATGTTGTGGATGTGTGTGAATATACACACATATATACAGTACATACACATATATATACACACATATATACTTACGCATGTACAGACATATATATATATATATATATATACATACACACATATATACAAACACATATACACACATATACATAAACATGTATACACATGTACATACATACACACACGTATACATATATGCACATACGTATACACACACATATACATACACCTATATACAAATACAAACGTATACACACACATACACATACAGAGCCTTGCGAAAGTAGTCGGCCCCCTTGAACTTTTCAACCTTTTGCCACATTTCAGGCTTCAATTATAAAGATATAAATTTTTTATTTTTTTGTAAAGAATCAACAACAAGTGGGACACAATTGTGAAGTGCAATTAAATTTATTGTATATTTTAAACTTTTGTAAAAAATCAAAAACTGAAAAGTGGGACATGCAAAATTATTCGGCCCCCTTAAGTTAATACTTTATCGCGCCACCTTTTGCTGCGATTACAGTTGCAAGACGCTTGGGGTATGTCTCTATCAGTTTTGTACATCGAGAGACTGAAATTCTTGCCAATTCTTCCTTGGAAAACAGCTGGAGCTCAGTGAGGTTGGATGGAGAGTTTGTGAACAGCAGTTTTTAGCTCTTTCCACAGATTCTCGATTGGATTCAGGTCTGGACTTTGACTTGGCCATTCTAACACCTGGATATGTTTATTTGTGAACCTTCCATTGTAGATTTTGCTTCATGTTTGGGATCATTGTCTTGTTGGAAGATAAATCTCTGTCCCAGTCTCAGGTCTTTTGCAGACTCCAACAGGTTTTCTTCTAGAATGGTCCTGTATTTGGCTCCATCCATCTTCCCATCAATTTTAACCATTTTCCCTGTCCCTGCTGAAGAAAAGCAGGCCCAAACCATGATGCTGCCACCATCATGTTTGACAGTGGGGATGGTGTGTTCAGGGTGATGACCTTTTTTGCTTTTACGCCAAACATATTGTTTTGCATTGTGGCCAAAAAGTTCTAATTTGCTTTCATCTGAGCAGAGCACCTTCTTTCACATGTTTGGTGTCTCCCAGGTGGCTTGTGGCAAACTTTAAACAAGACTTTTTATGGATATCTTTGAGAAATGAAATTCTTCTTACGACTCTTCCATAAAGGCCAGATTTGTGCAGTGTACGACTGATTGTTGTCCTATGGACAGACTCTCCCACCTCAGCTGTAGATCTCTGCAGTTCATCCAGAGTGATCATGGGCCTCTTGGCTGCATCTCTGATCAGTCTTCTCCTTGTCTGAGATGAAATTTTAGAGTGATCGCCAGGTCTTGGTAGATTTGCTGTGGTCTGATACTCCTTCCATTTCAATATGATCACTTGCACAGTGCTCCTTGGGATGTTTAAAGTTTGGGAAATCTTTTTGTATCCAAATCTGGCTTTAAACTTCTCCACAACAGTATCTTGGACCTGCCTGGTGTGTCCCTTGGTCTTCATGATGCTCTCTGTGCTTTAATCAGAACCCTGAGACTATCACAGAGCAGGTGCATTTATACAGAGACTTGATTACACACAGGTGGATTATATTTATCATCATCAGTCATTTAGGACAACATTGGATCATTCAGAGATCCTCACTGAACTTCTGGAGGGAGTTTGCTGGACTGAAAGTAAAAGGGGCCGAATAATTTTGCATGCCCCACTTTTCAGGGTTTTTTTATTTACAAAAGTTTAAAATATCCAATAAATTTTGTTCTGCATCAAAATTGTGTCCCACTTGTTGATTCTTCACAAAAAAATTAAAATTTTATATCTTTATGTTTAAAGCCTAAAATGTGGCAAAAGGTTGAAAAGTTCAAGGGAACCGAATACTTTCGCAAGGCACTGTATATACATATACACACACATACACACACATACATACACACATACACTTACATGTATACACACACATATATACATTCAGTACTATTCACATTCATGAGGATGATGTTGTTTCACCCCTATTATACTATCTAGTACTGGTCTTAACAGTGAGACTACTCACTCACTTGAGAACTTACAGGTTGTAGACAGCCTGTGGATGCTGCTGCTGCTGGAGCCATAAAGAAAGTAATGTAGCTGCAGGAGATGATCTGAGACCCAGGAGCAGAGCACAGCAGGGGTAGAGCCTCTCACTCACTGCCGGACAGTGTGCTGCGAATCTTCCTGACTCAGGAACTTTACTGTGTGACCAGCCGGCACCCCCTCCTCCCTCAAAAGCACCCAACCCCCTGGGCAGTCACCCTCCCTGCAGAAACTTAGGAACGGCACTGAGCTGTATGTGAGTCCAGAGGACACACATACAGTTTAATAGATCGCCGGTGCTCCAGGCCCATGGCAGCGGCCTGGACCCCCCCCCCCCCGAGGATTGGGGCTTGTACCCCGATAAAACTGCCTAGCGACACCCCTGAGTAGAATTATCTCAAGGAGGATCAGAAGGAAATGGACAGCATGTGAGTTAAATATGTTTTTCTTGTTTAATAAATTTGCAAAAATATCCACATTTCTGTTTTTTTTTCCTTCAAGATGGGGTGCAGAGTATACATTAAGGAGCAAAAAAAGAACTTTTTTGATCTTACCAAATGGCTGCGATGAAGCAAAGAGTGAAAAATGTAAAGGGGTCTGAATACTTTCCATACCCACTGTATTTTGGCGCTTAGACGCCATTTTTTTGCGCTCATTAGTAGCGTAGAATGCACCTGAATCTATCAACCTGTTCTACTGCGGGTCATAGATTTAGCGCTTTCTAGCTACTAAGCGACAATTCTGGCTCAGGTAAACCACTTTTAAAGTGGTCTACCTGTTCTAGCATTAATGCATCTGGATTTGCCAATCAAAAGTCATAAATGTGTAGATTCGTATGGTTGCAGTGCAACACGCCACCAGCATTCCCTCCCCTCCTCCTCCCCGATCTCAGGCACTTTATAATGCGCCTAATATAGCGAACAGTGCTGCGACAGTTTTTGGGCTGAAAAGACGTCAGACTTCTGGTGCAGTTCCATATATGCCTGTCGCTCCAAATATCTAAATGTGCTACTAACGGTAAGCTTTGCTTAAAATGGTCACAAGAGACCCATGTACCTACGAAGGTAGGTCTAGTCAAGGAAAATGGCATGAAAGTGAAACACTTAACAGCCTGTGCAACACATGTTATACAGAAAGGAGTAAAATAAGGTACTTTTTTTTTTTTTTTTGTAGGTCACAACATATTTACAAGCCATAAATAACGTTAGAATATCTTCACACTCCCAAATATAACTAGATTTTGATGTGAAAACCACATGTATTGAAAATCCATGGGTATTCACTGGGAATCCACATCTTGTTATATGTTAATTCTAGGCACTATGACACAGATTTTTCTGCTGACAGATATGAAATCCACACTGCCCAAAAAATGAGACACTGTAGATTGTAAGCCTTTGCGGGCAGGGTTCTCTTTCCCTCTGTACCAGTTGTTAGTCACATATTGTCACCATTGTACTTGTTTGACTTATGTTATGTATGTAACCCCCTTGAATGTACAGCGCTCTGGAATCAATGACGCTCTAAAATAAGTAATACTATTATCACTTATTGACATGGTTTCACCATGGATTTTATGTCAGAATCTAGGTTGGGTGGACAGGACATGGATCAGCACCTAATCAATATCCATAAACTGTAGCTAAATGCTAAATCAAATTCCACAGCAGATGGTTAAGGATAATACTTCCGATTTCTGACTGAAAGTTCTGTGATCATGTGTTTTCTGTGCAACTTGTCACGGATCACGCCACGGTCCCCTGCCATGGACTGTCAGCGTGTCGTGCCTTCCTGTACTTGCCTGTCCTGTCCTGTCTTGTTACTTCCTGGGGTCCTGTCTGTGCACTGTGCCTCCAAGAGCATGCGCGTGACAGCTTCCTGCCTTTTTATTAGTTCCCTGTCCTGTGCACCTTCCTCTTCACCTCTCAACTCTGTCTATAAGAGGAAGTTCCTGCCTTTACTCTGGGTCAGTCCATTGTTGCAGTTTGAGCCTCATGCTGAGTCCATCTTGAGCTCCTGCCAGCATCTCAGGTCTGCTGTTGGGGATTTTACCTGAGCTCCTGACCATCCATCCGTCGTGTCTGCTGCCTCTGCACCTGTCCTGTATCCTGTCGTGTCGTCCCTGTCCAGTACCTGCCATGTCCTGATGTTGCACCTGTTTCTGTATCCTGCTGGATTCCTGCTATGTGTACGTTTATTCCTCCTGTATCTTGCTGCACATGTTTCCTGTTGTTCCTGTATACCACCGCCTGTATTCCTGTCCTGCACCTCGGCTGTCACCGCAGGTAGCCACGTCAGGGGTAGCGACCTGGGGGTCCCCGTAGCAAAGTCCATCCCGCTTTGCGGCGGACTCTGGTGAAGACCAGGGGCCCCTTAGACTCCGCTCCCTGGCGTGGTCCTCCAGCTACCACCTCGCCTGCAGTGATCACAGAGGATCCACACCTGGATGTCAGCGGTCGGCGCTTCGGCGTACGTTTGTCATCACCCGACCGTTACAGAATGGACTGACCATGGATTCCGCCGGGGTGACCCTGCCCTCGTCAAGAGTGTCTGTCTGTCCGCAGGCTCATGGTTCGCCCAGAGCGTCTGCACCCGTGCCCGCTGGCTCATGGTTCGCCCAGAGCGTCTGCACCCGTGCCCGCTGGCTCATGGTTCGCCCAGAGCATCTGCACCCGTGCCCGCTGGCTCATGGTTCGCCCAGAGCGTCTTCACCAGTGCCCGCTGGCTCATGGTTCGCCCAGAGCATCTGGACCCGTGCCCGCTGGCTCATGGTTCGCCCAGAGCGTCTACACCCGTGGCCGCTTACTCATGGTTCGCCCAGAGCGTCTGCACCCGTGGCCGCTGGCTCATGGTTCGCCCAGAGCGTCTGCACCCGTGGCCGCTTACTCATGGTTCGCCCAGAGCGTCTGCACCCGTGGCCGCCGGCTCATGGTTCGCCCAGAGCGTCTGCACCCGTGGCCGCGGCTCATGGTTCGCCCAGAGCGTCTGCACCCGTGGCCGCTGGCTCATGGTTCGCCCAGAGCGTCTGCACCTGTGGCCGCTGGCTCATGGTTCGCCTAGAGCGCTTGTACCTGTGGCCGCTGGCTCATGGTTTGCCAGAGCGCCTGACCTGTGGCCGCTGGCTCATGGTTTGCCCAGAGCTTCTGCACCCGCACCCGCTGGCTTATGGTTCGCCCAGAGCGTCTGCACCCGTGGCCGCTGGCTCATGGTTCGCCCAGAGCGTCTGCACCGTGGCCGCTGGCTCATGGTTCGCCCAGAGCGTCTGCACCCGTACCCACTGGCTCATGGTTCGCCCAGAGCATCTGCACCCGTACCCTCTGGCTCATGGTTCGCCCAAAGCGTCTGGACCCGTGCCCGCTGGCTCATGGTTCACCCAGAGCGTCTGACCCGTGCCCGCCGAGCTCATGGTTCACCCAGAGCGTCTGCACCCGTGCCCGCCAGCTCATGGTTCGCCCAGAGCGTCTGCACCTGTGGCTGCTGGCTCATGGTTCGCCCAGAGCGTCTGCACCCGTGGCCGCTGGCTCATGGTTCGCCCAGAGTGTCAGTATCCCCGTCTGCTGGCTCATGGTTCGCCCAGAGTGACTGTCTGTCCCGCTAGCTCATGGTCCAGCCCAGAGCGTCCATTGCCTAGCTCATGGTCCAGCCCAGAGCGTCCGTTGCCTAAGCTCATGGTCCAGCCCAGAGCGTCCGTCTGTTGCCTAGCTCATGGTCCAGCCCAGAGCATCCGTCTGTTGCCTAGCTCAAGGTCCAGCCCAGAGCATCCGTCTGTTGCCTAGCTCATGGTCCAGCCCAGAGCGTCCGTCTGTTGCCTAGCTCATGGTCCAGACCAGAGCGTCCGTCTGTTGCCTAGCTCATGGTCCAGCCCAGAGCGTCTGTCTGTTGCCAAGCTCATGGTCCATCCCAGAGCGTCCGTACCCATTTTTCTGCTTTCCCGCCCTGAGTCCCCTCCATTTCTTGCCTGGTGCCCCGTTTGATCCCTCCCATGCACCTCCTTATCTAGGTGTCCCCTTTACTGGCTATCATACAGCCCGTACCTTGGTTTTGGGGTTGCTCCCGTAGAAGTTGCGGGCCCCTGACCTATGTGGAATGACATGTTTGTGATTTGGAGGGGGAGGAGGGGGCTTTGAGGGGGGGTACTGTCACGGATCACGCCGCGGTCCCCTGCCATGGACCGTCAGCGTGTCGTGCCTTCCTGGACTTGCCTGTCCTGTCCTGTGTTGTTACTTCCTGGGGTCCTGTCTATGCACTGTGCCTCCTAGAGCATGCGCGTGACAGCTTCCTGCCTTTTTATTAGTTTCCTGGCCTGTGCACCTTCCTCTTCACCTCTGACCTCTGGCTATAAGAGGAAGTTCCTGCCTTTACCATTGTTGCAGTTTCAGCCTCATGCTGAGTCCATCTTGAGCTCCTGCCAGCATCTCAGGTCTGCTGTTGGGGATTTTAACCCCTGAGTTGCTGCTCCAGTTCCTGCTTCCCACCTGAGCTCCTGACCATCCGTCCGTCATGTCTGCTGCCTCTGCACCTGTCCTGTATCCTGTCGTGTCGTCCTTGTCCAGTACCTGCCAGGTCCTGATGTTGCAACTGTTTCTGTATCCTGCTGGATTCCTGCTATGTGTACGTTTAGTCCTCCTGAATCCTGCTGCACATGTTTCCTGTTGTTCCTGTATACCACCGCCTGTATTCCTGTCCTGCACCTTGGCTGTCACCACAGGTAGCCACAGCAGGGCTAGCGACCTGGGGGTCCCCGCAGTGAAGTCAATCCCGCTTTGCGGCGGGCTCTGGTGAAGACCAGGGGCCCCTTAGACTCCGCTCCCTGGCGTGGTCCTCCATCTACCACCTCGCCTGCAGTGATCACAGAGGATCCACACATGGATGTCAGCGGTCGGCGCTTTGGCGTATGTTTGTCATCACCCGACCATTACACAACTGGTCAAGATGTGGGTGGGGAATTGCACCCTAAGTTTTATAGTATTTTGTAGTATTGCAGAGTCAGTGACCTGAGTAGTGAACAAGTTAAGCAGGAGTGTTTTTGCCTGTGTGACAAGCTAATACAGGAACAGTAGTTGGGTAAAGCCAAAAAAAGTCAGAGAATAAGAGTGTTGGATACTGTTTGGGCCATTAATGCAGTGTCCAAAGTGAGACCTATGCATTACAGTGACTATGGTAATTGTGACTATGAGCAGCTGAATTAACAACTGAGGCTGATTCACTCAAGCAAGAATGAGGATTCAAAGACATCTGTGAAATCTCTGATATCTGGGTCGTGTGAGTAAGTATTGATAAAGCAGCTTACAGACAGAGTTATTCCAAGCCCGGAACTGGACGTCTCAAGGAATGAGGACGTGTTGACTACTATTGGAACAGGCATCTTACTTTGGGTCCACCCTCTGTGCCGTCCATGGTTAAGCTTTATCTGGGGCTTTCCCAAGCGATAATGGTCACTTGCTATTTTTCTGGATCAGTCTGGTGTAGGTAATTATTGCCATATGCAATCCTATGCCAAATATGGGTAAGCTTTATCTGGACCACAAATATTTTATATTATGGGGGTGACCATAATGATTGGTTATTCCTCATGAATGGTCTCTTCTAAGGTGAGTTATTGCCATTTCTATATTTTCCCTGTTTCTGATGTGATGCATATTAGACATCATTGATATGTCTTGTCTGACATCTAGGCATTGTTCATCATAACATTTATGTATTGCATGATATTGTGTTATATATGAAGTGCAATTACTGATCCATGGCGTATTACACTCAGTCTGTGATTTACATTGTATTACATGGTTTGTAGTCTTGTATTGGTTTATGATTTCCTTTACCCATGGTGGTTTTGTGACTACCTATTCCTAATAGTGTCCCCTGATGAAATATGTGGGGCACATAGAAATATGTGGGGACTATACATATTAGTGCTAGTATAATGTCAGTGTGTGAAAGGGAGAGAGTCCAGTCGGGGTTTGCCTTTATTGGGATGGTCACTTTGATATTGTTATAGTCTTGCAGGCAAAATAGGGCATTATAGGCACAATTGCCCTTTTTTCCTGCCTATTTATTTTTATTATTTACCCTTTACCTCTTTTTTTCACGGCACATTGACCCTGTGGTAACAAGAGCTGATCATTACACCTTTTTTACCAGTTAATAAGGTAACATTCACTACATTAAATTGTCATCGTCCATTGGTCAATCAGTATTTTAGAGCATAGTGTAAAGTTTTCCCTTTATTCCAGTAAATGTTAAGTTTTTTAAATACACCTGTTTGGTTTTTCTAATAGCAGTGTATATGTGGGGTTGGTTTCCCTTAACATTGCCTTTATAGTACATTTTGATTTCTAGTGTGATATCAAACCGCTCTTACAGGGAATAGAGACTGAGGTAATAGTGTTGCCATCACACAACCACCTTCCACTGTATTTAAAATGTATGATTCCTTATTAAAAATGCCTAGCACACAAAAAAGCACAATGCAGTGTATATATAAGTCTATATACATCTATATGCATATGTATTGTAACTACAGATGGGCGAATTTCTCAAAAATTTGGTTTGCCGACTTCGCCGAATTTTCAGACAAAATTTGTTTCAGTCCGAATTACTTCGGGACGAATTGCGTTAAAAACAACTATTTCCTGGCTGCAGAGAGCCTGTAGGGTGCTGTAGAACAATGTGCCATGTTTAAATATGCAGAGGGAGCTTGGTTTGGTCTTCATACAATTCTGTGTTTTAGTATGAAACGCACATGACTGTCACCGCTATTAGAATTGCTTCACTCTAAAATTCCCTGGGCACTTACGGGGAAAAACTGACCAAAAAACTGAAGCGAGAATGCAGCCTGATAAAGTCATGGGAGCGCCAGCTGGAAAAAAACAAGCTGAGGGCTAAGATCCTACCATAGCGTCAAAGAACACAATAGTAGGTTACTGGAGCCGCCGCAGATTGCAGCACAGTAAGGGGACATCACAGCAGGGGTCACTCCATGAGGCCAGAGCTTTAAACCATCACAAAATATGACAGAATCTGTTCTGTTAAACGCTGATACATGTAGTGGTCCTCACGAATGAGTGGAAAGGGTGTGGGCAGTAATTTTGCATTGACGTCTCTGATCATTTTGCCCTTCCTTTCATCCGTCAGTGTCTGCTTTAAATCGGTCAATAATCCATCAGTATTGCTAAGGCCAAAAACAAACAGGAGTTGATCCAAAACAGAGATGACCAGTAAATGGGATATTTGCATGTCTTCTGTGTTCTGTATCCACTCCTACTTTTATCTAGACAATCCTGATCCTTCCCATTCCTTCTGACAGGTGAAAAGTAGGGGAGAACTAAACATAGTGGCAACGTCATAGAGGGCTGAGGGTGGAAACAGCATTAGGAAACCACAGGGTGTTCCAGTGAGACAGCGGTCACTTGGCAGCAGCATGAGTAGGCCACAGAGTGGAACAATGACAAATTCTGGAGGTGACAGCAACATCAGGAGCCCACAAAGTGGCACAATGACACAGTGTGGAGATGAAGTCATCAACAGCAGCAGCATGAGGTCAGACAGTGGCACAATGACAGAGTGTGGAGGTGGCACCAACAGGAGTAGGCCACAGAGTGGCACAATGACAGAGTGTGGAGGTCATGGCAGCAGCCACAGCAGCAGCATGAGGTCAGACAGTGGCACAATGACAGAGTGTGGAGGTCATGGCAGGAACAACAGCAGCAGCATGAGGTTAGACAGTGGCACAATGACATTCTGTAGGTGGCACTGTATAAATATGGAGAGACCACGGTTGCCCAACACCTCAATGAGTTCAGGCATAATGTTGCGGAACTTCGCTAGTGTGTGTTGGAAGAGGTTAGATGTAAACAGGGAGAGAGGCAGCCTGGATTTTTAGACTTAATACACTGGCACCGATTGGTCTCAATGAGGAGTTGAATTACAAAGTTTTTTTGTGATTTGTATTCTGTATTATGTTAGTGTTTCCCTTGTTTTTAATTGATTGTTTGTTTGTATTGTAACAGCTTGCAGATGTTTCAATGAGTATTAAAGGAATTGACGAGGCAGAGTCGATGTGCTTGAGAAAAGGGAGGAGACTCCCCGAAACGTCGCACGCTCTCCTCACCGGTGCAGAAACCTGAAACCAGACTTGAGGTATTGGCCACAGAGGTGTGTAGGACTCATTTGGTTTTTTGCAGCAGCCTTCCAATCTAAGGGGGGCAAAAACAGAAAAAATGAGTAGGCCAGCACAGCCGGCACAAATGAAAATTTCTGGAGGTGGCAAAAACAGTAGTAGGCTACAGAGTGGCACAATGACAGAATGTGGAGGTCACGGCAGCAGCAGCACCATGAGGTCAGACAGTGGCACAATGACAAATTGTGGAGGTGGCAAGAACAGTAGGAGCAATATGGCAGGAGCAACAGCAGCAGCATGAAGTCAGACAGTGGCACAATGATAAAGTGTGTAGGTCACGGCAGCAGCAGCATGAGGTCAGACAGTGGCACAATGACATTTTGGAGGTGGCAAAAACAGTAGTAGGGCACGGAGTGGCACAATGACAGAGAGTGGAGGTGATGGCAGGAGCAACAGCATGAGCTCAGAGATTGGCACAATGACATAGTGTGGAGGTCACAGCAGCAGCATCATCAGCAGCATGAGGTCAGAGAGTGGCACAATGACAGGGTGTGGAGATGACCGCAGCAGCAACAACAGCAGCAGCAGCATGAGGTCAGAGAGTGGCACAATGACACATTGTGGATGTCACAGTAGCAGCAACAACAGCAGCAGCATGAGGTCAGAGAGTGGCACAATGACACAGTGCGGAGGTCACGGCACCAGCAAAAGCAGCAGCATGAGGTAATAGAGTGGCACAATGACAGAGTGTGGAGGTGGGTGGCAATACCAGTCCCTGGTAAAGATGGTGGTAGGCAGATGGAGAAACATGCAGCAGATGTGTGGCATCAGATGGGTGGCAGCATCAGAATAGTGGCTGAGGCAGGTAGTTTGAATCCAGACTCATTTCTCAAAGTTTGGGTGAGGTGTCATGGCTGATGTTATCGGACGCCTAAGGCATTGGTGTGTGGAAATCTTGGCCGATCCACGCCTTATTCATCTTGACAAAGGTCAGTCGTTCCACATTTCCGGGGGACAAGAGGGTTCTCCTTAGGGTAACGATGGCACCCGGCGCACTGAACATCTGCTCTGATGCCACACTACTGGACGGGCAGGGCCGCTTCTCCACTGCAAACTCGGCAAGTTGCGGCCCCACATCCAGTTTGGCTGCCCAGTAGTCCAGCGAATCTTCTAACTGGGGTGGCAGAGTACTGTCCAAGTAGGCCATCACCTGTTGGTTCAGGGCCTGCTCCAGGTCCTGCTGCTGCTGGTGAGTGGCTTCCTCACTAGGTGGGTGAAGGACGCTGCTCATCAGCGACTCCAGACTTAGGTTTCTGCTGATGGAGCTGGTACTACTCCTACCCCCCCACCTTCCCACAGCAGCCGAGACAGTGGTACATGAGCGCTGAGGAACCCCCCGGTCAGACCTGTCAGAGGATGGATGATGCCGCACATAGGAAGCGGCCAACTGACTACGGAGGATTTCTCTATAGTATTTGTGTTTGTCTTCCCTCTCAGCAGCTGGGAAAAAGGCTCCCATTTTGGACCATTAGCGAGGGTCCAATAGGGTGGAGAGCCAGAAGTCATCCCTCTGCCAGATGGTGACTATTCGGCTGTCACTAGCCAGGCAAATCAGCATGCTGCGGGCCATTTGCACAAGTGACTCTGAGGGACTTCCTGCCTCCATCTCCACTGTATACTGCCACGGTGCTTGTGCGTCATCTGCCTCGTCTTCCTCATCTCCATCTACCACCTTCAGCTGTTCCAGCTCCTCTGCTCCTGTCACCTGGGTAGAAAAACCACTAATTTCACCAGACAATGCTTGTGCTCCAATGTCCTCCTCCTCCTCCAGTTCAGTCCACACCGGACTCATGTGGCTGCGAGATGTAGTCGCCATGTCTCCATTCCCCTGCCCAGACAGATTTTTCAGCATCTGTTCCAGGACATGAAGCAGTGGAATGACGTTATTCCTCCCGTAGTCCTGGCGACTGACAAATAGCATGGCTTCCTCAAATGGCCTCAGCAAACGGCAGGTGTCACGCATGAGCTGAAACTGAAATTCCAACGGGTGGAAACATTGCATATCAGCGTGTGTTGGGGGAGGCCGTTCTGCCGCTGAAACTCACGGAGGGTGTGCCTGGCTTTGTAGGAATGGATGAAGTGCATGCACAGTGTCCTGGCCATTTTCAGAATCTTCTGAAGATCGGTGGAAGACTTCAGGAACCTTTTCACAACCAGATTGAACACATGCGCCATGCAGGGCGCATGGACCATCCCTCCTCGGTGCAGCGCGGACACCATGTTCCTCCCATTGTCCGTCACCATAGTTCCAATTTGCAGTTGGCGCGGAGAAAGCCACACATCGATTTCTTGCGGCATGACGTGGAGCAGTTCCTTCCCTGTGTGACTTTGTTCGCCGAGGCAAGCCAGGTGTAGAATTGCATGACACTACTGTGCCCTACACATGTGGTATGATGGAGCAGTACTGAGATGGTGGTGGTAGTGGAGGAGGAGGAGGCGGACATTGGCGCAGGAGCAGCAGTTTGACAACGTGGAGGAGAAAGCGGCGTCTCCTGTCGAAGTTGTTGGTGTGCCTGGGCAGGAAGCACATTCACCCAGTGGGCCGTAAAGGACATGTACTGTCCCTAACCGTAGTTACAGCTCCAGACGTCCGCGCTGCTGTGCACCTTGGAACAAACCGATAAGTTCAAGGACTGGCCCACCTTCTGTTCTACATATTTGTGAAGTGCTGGTACTGCCTTTTTGGAAAAGTAATTACGGCTTGTAACTCTCCACCTTGGCTCGGCACATGCCATTAATTCTCTGAACGGTGTAGAGTCCACCATTTGGAAAGGCAGGGACTGCAGTACCAACAACATTGACAGGAGCACGGTCAGCTTCTGCACCTTAGGATGGTTGGACACATACTGTTGTCTCTTTGCAATCGCCTTGTTGAACGACTGCTGGTGCCATGAGTAGTGAGGATCAGGAGCGTCTGGAACAGGAGACGATGGCAAAGAGAAACAGCTCCCTTCTTCAGAGGTGGGGGAGCCTTGACTGACTGCAATGGCATGCGTGCCACTGGGCGCTGCTGCTGCTTCTGCAGCAGAATGGACCACCACATCTGAGCCACATTTCTCCCAGGCCACCGGATTGTGATACTGCATGTGCTGACGCAGGGCCGTGTTACCAACGTTAGCTCCCTGGCCACGCTTCACTTTCTGCCCACAGATTCTACATATACCCATATTCGGCTCCTCCGGTGTTTTAGCAAAGAACTGCCACACCGCCGAGTAGATGATTTTACCGTCAACGCTCAACTGAGTAACTACTACCGCCGCTGCCTTGCTGAGCCCCTGTGCCGCTACTTTCTTGGACCTGCGAAGCGGGTTTTCTACCCTGTGGCCGCTTGGCTCCCAACCTCGCACTGCTGCTACCCTGCTGACTGATGGCCACATTACCCCATTGCCTGTGGCGCAACCTGACGCCCTCTTCTCCTGACGATGATGAAGCTCTTGCTTCACCCGGCTCCCAAGTGCGGTCGGCTACATCATCATCGATTATTGTTTGATTTTCACTGCTGTCCTCCTCAATGGTCTTGGTATGCAGAGGCTGACCCCTCACAACATGACCTCCCATCCCACTCTCCACATCTATACTTTGCCGCCTACTGCAAGAAGCAGGGATATTGGCCCCATTTCTTCACTGCCAAGTAGCTGCTGACTGTCCTGTATAGTGGTGCTGAACCCAGACCACATAGTAGATCTCTGGCTGAGTGAACCGGATGGGACAGAGGCGGGTTGAGGACAGGTGAGGGCCGCTGACCCGCTCCTGGGCCATGCCAACTAAGGGTTGTGTCTGACATTCCCACCGACTCTTGCCTGGGGTTGTCAGTTGTCATCTGGGAGGAAGTGGATGACCTAGTCAACCAATCAAGAACCCTTGGGTTGCTGGTCAACACATGGCCACTAGATGACACCGGCAGTTCTGGCCTCACCGAGTGACCCCTGCTGCGACGTCCCCTTACTGTGCTGCGACCTGTGCCTGCTCCAGGAATGTTTGTGCCACTGCCACTCGCATGTGAAAAGCCTGCCACCTCTCTGTCTTCACATACTGTTTGTTCAAAATGTAAAGATCATGTTTAATGAAGATATCTGTATATGATAAATGCACACCCTGTATTTGACTCCAAATGAACCCACTAACAGGCTTGGGTAACCATTGGATATAAACTGCGCAAAAGAAATGAGCTGCCAAAAATGAACAGCTATGTGGTGTGTTAAAACGATGTGTATTGTACTGACTACAACAGAAGAAAAACACTTAATGAATCTTCGGATATGAATTATGCTACAGGCAAAATTTCTTCTTTGGCGTTTAAACAAACCCTTTCTTTTACTGACTACGACAGCAGAAACACACGTAATTAGCCCTTGGATATTAATTGCGCAAAAGAAATGAGCATGCCTTAAAAATTTAAAAGCTAATTGGCGTGTTAAAAACGAATTAATTTATGACACAACATCAGAAAAACGCTTTAAATTTAAAATTGAATAAAATTTTTCGCAAAAATGAGTCAAAAACTAACAGCTATGTGGCGAGTTTTAAAAAAACGGAATTTTATGGGCTAAAACAACAGAAAAAAACGCTTAATAACCTTTGGATATAATTATGCTAAAGCACAATTTCTTCTTTTTGGGTTGAAAACACAGTCTTTTAATGACTACAACAGCAGAAACACACTTAATTAACCCTTGGATATAAATTATGCAAAAGAAATGAGCTGCCAAAAATTAAAGCTATGTGGCATGTTTAAAACATGTGTATTTTACTGACTAACACAGAAAAACGCTTTAATTAACCTTGATATAAATTGCGCAAAAAAATGAGCTGCCAAAAATTACAGCTATGTGCGTGTTTTAAAAAGTGTTTTTTTACTGATACAACAGCAAAAAGCTTAATTAACCTTTGTATGATTATGCTACAGGATAAATTTCTTCTTCATTGAAAAACACTGTTATTTTATGACTAACAGCAGAAAACGCTTAATTAACCTTGGATATAAATTCGACAAAAAATGACTCCAAAAATTAACAGGTATGTGGCTGTTAAACATTATTTTACTGACTACAACAGCAGAAAATGTTAAAGGGTTTTGCCCAAAGTAAAATTGAAGTTTTAATTTAATAACAAACATTTTCACCATTCCCATTATTAAAAATTTGCACCATTTTTGTTTTAGCTCTTCTTTAGTGATCTTTTTTTACAGCTTTTCTCCAGGGATACACAGGGCAGGAGCTTCTCAATCTGTCGCACATATCAATCACTTCCTCTCACGCTACTGATGTTCAAACCCAGGTGCTTTCTTCTACTCCTTCTTCTGTGTCCTTTAATTAGTGAACTTGCAAATAATAAAAAAAGAGCTCAATAGGTTTGTGATTGATCAAGAGAAATAAAGCACAGGTTTGGTTCTGTAGGGTTTGAACCGAGGAAACCCCTTGTCTGAGGCAAATTTTACTCTGGCTACAATGTGGCTTTACAGTTTTACATATAACGCCTGTCTTTGACTAAGAGGAAGGTGTTCATCCTGCTGGGTCACATGAAATTCAATTCAAACAAATCCAACACCCACCTTCTGACCCGAGTGAGAGTGGGTGCGGTGTTGAAATGAATTGTGCTAAACCCTTTAATTTAACTTCGGAAATTAATTATGCTACAAAAAAATTTCTTCTTTGGCGTTGAAAACACAGTTTCTTTTACTGATTCAACACAGAAACACATTTAACCCTGGATATAAATTGCGCAAAAGAAATGAGCTCCAAAATTAACAGGTATGTGATTGTAAAAACCTGTTTCTTTAAACTGAATAAAAACAGCAAAAAAAAAGGCTTAGATAACCCTTGGATATTCAATGTGCCCAAAAATGAGCAGTAGATTTTAAAAAATATTGCAGCTGAATGGACCTTAATGGACTCAATTCAATACCCCCAAAAATCAAAAATTTGAACGTAAGAGAAGCAGTCTTTAGAAAACTTGACACCCCCCCAAAAAATTGCTTTATAAAAGTCTTTCTTTTGGTGAGATCTCAGCTACGGAGCTGCAGCGTACAACAAGGCAAAAGTGAGGCTTGTGAACTGCCCCGTCGTGTCCGGACTTATATAGGCGGTGATCACAGAATCAGCCGGTCTCTGATTGGCTTTATCTCTGCACTGTCATTTAGGGTACTCCTTTCTTCCTCCCATGAAATTCTTTGCCCCAATGTAAGCCATGTGCTTGAGCTTTTTAAACAATCAAAAACACACTTCGTTCCCGCGAAACACCCCAAACTTCGACTTCGTTCAGAATCGAAGTTTTCCTGAAATTCTAAACGAATTCCACTTCGTTAGAATCGATTCGCCCATCTCTAATTGTAACATCTCATTCACATTGGGGTGCCATCCTGGACCATCCTGGGGGTCATGCTTAGCTCTCTGGATTGCCATCTTTGGTAGAATGGTTAGCGGCACACCAACATATGTCACTCTCTGACACCAGGGCAGTAGTTTTATTCCTCAGGCACAGTTTACAGAAACAAACAAAAACAGTTAAACAAAACCTCAGCCATAGACCCTGTTAAACAAATTGGCTGGAAAATAGT